>JAJHIY020000734.1:0-79523 GCA_022114975.2 Lampris megalopsis | reverse complement strand
AGACACGACATGCTTGTTGTACATGTCTGCAAACACTCAGAGCCTTAAAGTAGGGTTTTCACCGATGTGTTTTTTGGTGAGAAACCTTCTATTTCAAGGTTCTGTGCGTTTTCAGACACGTACAATATGTATTTTTTGTGTTTCTGATGAAATCCCTCCTTTTAATGCATTTTCTCACAGAAAATGAGTCTCTCACCATGGGAAAATGGCTTTCTTGAAAAAGCATATTCTGGTCGAGAAATGGTGTTTTTAACAATAAAAACGTCTCCCGGCCTTATTTAGTTCACATTTTTACTTTTGTTAACCTAGCCCGTATTCATAACGCACTAAACCTTTTTATCGCGTTAAACGCCTTTTCTCGACAAGAAAAGCACAATTTCATCAAAAACAAACAAAACAAGAAAAATGAATCTATTCAACAAGTCTGCAACACATCCTTTAGAGTTACATGATTTCACCCAATGTCAATGTGTAATTTCTCCAGTTCTGATCATTGTTTAGGTTGTTGGTAGCTTGGTCCAATGCCAAAACACAGTGAAATCTTTTTATGGCTTTAAACGCGTTTTCTCCTCGAGAGAAACATGATTTCACTAAAAACGTTATAGTTTAAACATGCTTGTTGTACATGTCTGCAAACACTCAGAGCCTTAAAGTAGGGTTTTCACCGATGTGTTTTTTGGTGAGAAACCTTCTATTTCAAGGTTCTGTGCGTTTTCAGACACGTACAATATGTATTTTTTGTGTTTCTGATGAAATCCCTCCTTTTAATGCATTTTCTCACAGAAAATGAGTCTCTCACCATGGGAAAATGGCTTTCTTGAAAAAGCATATTCTGGTCGAGAAATGGTGTTTTTAACAATAAAAACGTCTCCCGGCCTTATTTAGTTCACATTTTTACTTTTGTTAACCTAGCCCGTATTCATAACGCACTAAACCTTTTTATCGCGTTAAACGCCTTTTCTCGACAAGAAAAGCACAATTTCATCAAAAACAAACAAAACAAGAAAAATGAATCTATTCAACAAGTCTGCAACACATCCTTTAGAGTTACATGATTTCACCCAATGTCAATGTGTAATTTCTCCAGTTCTGATCATTGTTTAGGTTGTTGGTAGCTTGGTCCAATGCCAAAACACAGTGAAATCTTTTTATGGCTTTAAACGCGTTTTCTCCTCGAGAGAAACATGATTTCACTAAAAACGTTATAGTTTAAACATGCTTGTTGTACATGTCTGCAAACACTCAGAGCCTTAAAGTAGGGTTTTCACCGATGTGTTTTTTGGTGAGAAACCTTCTATTTCAAGGTTCTGTGCGTTTTCAGACACGTACAATATGTATTTTTTGTGTTTCTGATGAAATCCCTCCTTTTAATGCATTTTCTCACAGAAAATGAGTCTCTCACCATGGGAAAATGGCTTTCTTGAAAAAGCATATTCTGGTCGAGAAATGGTGTTTTAACAATAAAAACGTCTCCCGGCCTTATTTAGTTCACATTTTTACTTTTGTTAACCTAGCCCGTATTCATAACGCACTAAACCTTTTTATCGCGTTAAACGCCTTTTCTCGACAAGAAAAGCACAATTTCATCAAAAACAAACAAAACAAGAAAAATGAATCTATTCAACAAGTCTGCAACACATCCTTTAGAGTTACATGATTTCACCCAATGTCAATGTGTAATTTCTCCAGTTCTGATCATTGTTTAGGTTGTTGGTAGCTTGGTCCAATGCCAAAACACAGTGAAATCTTTTTATGGCTTTAAACGCGTTTTCTCCTCGAGAGAAACATGATTTCACTAAAAACGTTATAGTTTAAACATGCTTGTTGTACATGTCTGCAAACACTCAGAGCCTTAAAGTAGGGTTTTCACCGATGTGTTTTTTGGTGAGAAACCTTCTATTTCAAGGTTCTGTGCGTTTTCAGACACGTACAATATGTATTTTTTGTGTTTCTGATGAAATCCCTCCTTTTAATGCATTTTCTCACAGAAAATGAGTCTCTCACCATGGGAAAATGGCTTTCTTGAAAAAGCATATTCTGGTCGAGAAATGGTGTTTTTAACAATAAAAACGTCTCCCGGCCTTATTTAGTTCACATTTTTACTTTTGTTAACCTAGCCCGTATTCATAACGCACTAAACCTTTTTATCGCGTTAAACGCCTTTTCTCGACAAGAAAAGCACAATTTCATCAAAAACAAACAAAACAAGAAAAATGAATCTATTCAACAAGTCTGCAACACATCCTTTAGAGTTACATGATTTCACCCAATGTCAATGTGTAATTTCTCCAGTTCTGATCATTGTTTAGGTTGTTGGTAGCTTGGTCCAATGCCAAAACACAGTGAAATCTTTTTATGGCTTTAAACGCGTTTTCTCCTCGAGAGAAACATGATTTCACTAAAAACGTTATAGTTTAAACATGCTTGTTGTACATGTCTGCAAACACTCAGAGCCTTAAAGTAGGGTTTTCACCGATGTGTTTTTTGGTGAGAAACCTTCTATTTCAAGGTTCTGTGCGTTTTCAGACACGTACAATATGTATTTTTTGTGTTTCTGATGAAATCCCTCCTTTTAATGCATTTTCTCACAGAAAATGAGTCTCTCGCCATGGGAAAATGGCTTTCTTGAAAAAGCATATTCTGGTCGAGAAATGGTGTTTTTAACAATAAAAACGTCTCCCGGCCTTATTTAGTTCACATTTTTACTTTTGTTAACCTAGCCCGTATTCATAACGCACTAAACCTTTTTATCGCGTTAAACGCCTTTTCTCGACAAGAAAAGCACAATTTCATCAAAAACAAACAAAACAAGAAAAATGAATCTATTCAACAAGTCTGCAACACATCCTTTAGAGTTACATGATTTCACCCAATGTCAATGTGTAATTTCTCCAGTTCTGATCATTGTTTAGGTTGTTGGTAGCTTGGTCCAATGCCAAAACACAGTGAAATCTTTTTATGGCTTTAAACGCGTTTTCTCCTCGAGAGAAACATGATTTCACTAAAAACGTTATAGTTTAAACATGCTTGTTGTACATGTCTGCAAACACTCAGAGCCTTAAAGTAGGGTTTTCACCGATGTGTTTTTTGGTGAGAAACCTTCTATTTCAAGGTTCTGTGCGTTTTCAGACACGTACAATATGTATTTTTTGTGTTTCTGATGAAATCCCTCCTTTTAATGCATTTTCTCACAGAAAATGAGTCTCTCACCATGGGAAAATGGCTTTCTTGAAAAAGCATATTCTGGTCGAGAAATGGTGTTTTTAACAATAAAAACGTCTCCCGGCCTTATTTAGTTCACATTTTTACTTTTGTTAACCTAGCCCGTATTCATAACGCACTAAACCTTTTTATCGCGTTAAACGCCTTTTCTCGACAAGAAAAGCACAATTTCATCAAAAACAAACAAAACAAGAAAAATGAATCTATTCAACAAGTCTGCAACACATCCTTTAGAGTTACATGATTTCACCCAATGTCAATGTGTAATTTCTCCAGTTCTGATCATTGTTTAGGTTGTTGGTAGCTTGGTCCAATGCCAAAACACAGTGAAATCTTTTTATGGCTTTAAACGCGTTTTCTCCTCGAGAGAAACATGATTTCACTAAAAACGTTATAGTTTAAACATGCTTGTTGTACATGTCTGCAAACACTCAGAGCCTTAAAGTAGGGTTTTCACCGATGTGTTTTTTGGTGAGAAACCTTCTATTTCAAGGTTCTGTGCGTTTTCAGACACGTACAATATGTATTTTTTGTGTTTCTGATGAAATCCCTCCTTTTAATGCATTTTCTCACAGAAAATGAGTCTCTCGCCATGGGAAAATGGCTTTCTTGAAAAAGCATATTCTGGTCGAGAAATGGTGTTTTTAACAATAAAAACGTCTCCCGGCCTTATTTAGTTCACATTTTTACTTTTGTTAACCTAGCCCGTATTCATAACGCACTAAACCTTTTTATCGCGTTAAACGCCTTTTCTCGACAAGAAAAGCACAATTTCATCAAAAACAAACAAAACAAGAAAAATGAATCTATTCAACAAGTCTGCAACACATCCTTTAGAGTTACATGATTTCACCCAATGTCAATGTGTAATTTCTCCAGTTCTGATCATTGTTTAGGTTGTTGGTAGCTTGGTCCAATGCCAAAACACAGTGAAATCTTTTTATGGCTTTAAACGCGTTTTCTCCTCGAGAGAAACATGATTTCACTAAAAACGTTATAGTTTAAACATGCTTGTTGTACATGTCTGCAAACACTCAGAGCCTTAAAGTAGGGTTTTCACCGATGTGTTTTTTGGTGAGAAACCTTCTATTTCAAGGTTCTGTGCGTTTTCAGACACGTACAATATGTATTTTTTGTGTTTCTGATGAAATCCCTCCTTTTAATGCATTTTCTCACAGAAAATGAGTCTCTCACCATGGGAAAATGGCTTTCTTGAAAAAGCATATTCTGGTCGAGAAATGGTGTTTTTAACAATAAAAACGTCTCCCGGCCTTATTTAGTTCACATTTTTACTTTTGTTAACCTAGCCCGTATTCATAACGCACTAAACCTTTTTATCGCGTTAAACGCCTTTTCTCGACAAGAAAAGCACAATTTCATCAAAAACAAACAAAACAAGAAAAATGAATCTATTCAACAAGTCTGCAACACATCCTTTAGAGTTACATGATTTCACCCAATGTCAATGTGTAATTTCTCCAGTTCTGATCATTGTTTAGGTTGTTGGTAGCTTGGTCCAATGCCAAAACACAGTGAAATCTTTTTATGGCTTTAAACGCGTTTTCTCCTCGAGAGAAACATGATTTCACTAAAAACGTTATAGTTTAAACATGCTTGTTGTACATGTCTGCAAACACTCAGAGCCTTAAAGTAGGGTTTTCACCGATGTGTTTTTTGGTGAGAAACCTTCTATTTCAAGGTTCTGTGCGTTTTCAGACACGTACAATATGTATTTTTTGTGTTTCTGATGAAATCCCTCCTTTTAATGCATTTTCTCACAGAAAATGAGTCTCTCGCCATGGGAAAATGGCTTTCTTGAAAAAGCATATTCTGGTCGAGAAATGGTGTTTTTAACAATAAAAACGTCTCCCGGCCTTATTTAGTTCACATTTTTACTTTTGTTAACCTAGCCCGTATTCATAACGCACTAAACCTTTTTATCGCGTTAAACGCCTTTTCTCGACAAGAAAAGCACAATTTCATCAAAAACAAACAAAACAAGAAAAATGAATCTATTCAACAAGTCTGCAACACATCCTTTAGAGTTACATGATTTCACCCAATGTCAATGTGTAATTTCTCCAGTTCTGATCATTGTTTAGGTTGTTGGTAGCTTGGTCCAATGCCAAAACACAGTGAAATCTTTTTATGGCTTTAAACGCGTTTTCTCCTCGAGAGAAACATGATTTCACTAAAAACGTTATAGTTTAAACATGCTTGTTGTACATGTCTGCAAACACTCAGAGCCTTAAAGTAGGGTTTTCACCGATGTGTTTTTTGGTGAGAAACCTTCTATTTCAAGGTTCTGTGCGTTTTCAGACACGTACAATATGTATTTTTTGTGTTTCTGATGAAATCCCTCCTTTTAATGCATTTTCTCACAGAAAATGAGTCTCTCACCATGGGAAAATGGCTTTCTTGAAAAAGCATATTCTGGTCGAGAAATGGTGTTTTTAACAATAAAAACGTCTCCCGGCCTTATTTAGTTCACATTTTTACTTTTGTTAACCTAGCCCGTATTCATAACGCACTAAACCTTTTTATCGCGTTAAACGCCTTTTCTCGACAAGAAAAGCACAATTTCATCAAAAACAAACAAAACAAGAAAAATGAATCTATTCAACAAGTCTGCAACACATCCTTTAGAGTTACATGATTTCACCCAATGTCAATGTGTAATTTCTCCAGTTCTGATCATTGTTTAGGTTGTTGGTAGCTTGGTCCAATGCCAAAACACAGTGAAATCTTTTTATGGCTTTAAACGCGTTTTCTCCTCGAGAGAAACATGATTTCACTAAAAACGTTATAGTTTAAACATGCTTGTTGTACATGTCTGCAAACACTCAGAGCCTTAAAGTAGGGTTTTCACCGATGTGTTTTTTGGTGAGAAACCTTCTATTTCAAGGTTCTGTGCGTTTTCAGACACGTACAATATGTATTTTTTGTGTTTCTGATGAAATCCCTCCTTTTAATGCATTTTCTCACAGAAAATGAGTCTCTCGCCATGGGAAAATGGCTTTCTTGAAAAAGCATATTCTGGTCGAGAAATGGTGTTTTTAACAATAAAAACGTCTCCCGGCCTTATTTAGTTCACATTTTTACTTTTGTTAACCTAGCCCGTATTCATAACGCACTAAACCTTTTTATCGCGTTAAACGCCTTTTCTCGACAAGAAAAGCACAATTTCATCAAAAACAAACAAAACAAGAAAAATGAATCTATTCAACAAGTCTGCAACACATCCTTTAGAGTTACATGATTTCACCCAATGTCAATGTGTAATTTCTCCAGTTCTGATCATTGTTTAGGTTGTTGGTAGCTTGGTCCAATGCCAAAACACAGTGAAATCTTTTTATGGCTTTAAACGCGTTTTCTCCTCGAGAGAAACATGATTTCACTAAAAACGTTATAGTTTAAACATGCTTGTTGTACATGTCTGCAAACACTCAGAGCCTTAAAGTAGGGTTTTCACCGATGTGTTTTTTGGTGAGAAACCTTCTATTTCAAGGTTCTGTGCGTTTTCAGACACGTACAATATGTATTTTTTGTGTTTCTGATGAAATCCCTCCTTTTAATGCATTTTCTCACAGAAAATGAGTCTCTCACCATGGGAAAATGGCTTTCTTGAAAAAGCATATTCTGGTCGAGAAATGGTGTTTTTAACAATAAAAACGTCTCCCGGCCTTATTTAGTTCACATTTTTACTTTTGTTAACCTAGCCCGTATTCATAACGCACTAAACCTTTTTATCGCGTTAAACGCCTTTTCTCGACAAGAAAAGCACAATTTCATCAAAAACAAACAAAACAAGAAAAATGAATCTATTCAACAAGTCTGCAACACATCCTTTAGAGTTACATGATTTCACCCAATGTCAATGTGTAATTTCTCCAGTTCTGATCATTGTTTAGGTTGTTGGTAGCTTGGTCCAATGCCAAAACACAGTGAAATCTTTTTATGGCTTTAAACGCGTTTTCTCCTCGAGAGAAACATGATTTCACTAAAAACGTTATAGTTTAAACATGCTTGTTGTACATGTCTGCAAACACTCAGAGCCTTAAAGTAGGGTTTTCACCGATGTGTTTTTTGGTGAGAAACCTTCTATTTCAAGGTTCTGTGCGTTTTCAGACACGTACAATATGTATTTTTTGTGTTTCTGATGAAATCCCTCCTTTTAATGCATTTTCTCACAGAAAATGAGTCTCTCGCCATGGGAAAATGGCTTTCTTGAAAAAGCATATTCTGGTCGAGAAATGGTGTTTTTAACAATAAAAACGTCTCCCGGCCTTATTTAGTTCACATTTTTACTTTTGTTAACCTAGCCCGTATTCATAACGCACTAAACCTTTTTATCGCGTTAAACGCCTTTTCTCGACAAGAAAAGCACAATTTCATCAAAAACAAACAAAACAAGAAAAATGAATCTATTCAACAAGTCTGCAACACATCCTTTAGAGTTACATGATTTCACCCAATGTCAATGTGTAATTTCTCCAGTTCTGATCATTGTTTAGGTTGTTGGTAGCTTGGTCCAATGCCAAAACACAGTGAAATCTTTTTATGGCTTTAAACGCGTTTTCTCCTCGAGAGAAACATGATTTCACTAAAAACGTTATAGTTTAAACATGCTTGTTGTACATGTCTGCAAACACTCAGAGCCTTAAAGTAGGGTTTTCACCGATGTGTTTTTTGGTGAGAAACCTTCTATTTCAAGGTTCTGTGCGTTTTCAGACACGTACAATATGTATTTTTTGTGTTTCTGATGAAATCCCTCCTTTTAATGCATTTTCTCACAGAAAATGAGTCTCTCACCATGGGAAAATGGCTTTCTTGAAAAAGCATATTCTGGTCGAGAAATGGTGTTTTTAACAATAAAAACGTCTCCCGGCCTTATTTAGTTCACATTTTTACTTTTGTTAACCTAGCCCGTATTCATAACGCACTAAACCTTTTTATCGCGTTAAACGCCTTTTCTCGACAAGAAAAGCACAATTTCATCAAAAACAAACAAAACAAGAAAAATGAATCTATTCAACAAGTCTGCAACACATCCTTTAGAGTTACATGATTTCACCCAATGTCAATGTGTAATTTCTCCAGTTCTGATCATTGTTTAGGTTGTTGGTAGCTTGGTCCAATGCCAAAACACAGTGAAATCTTTTTATGGCTTTAAACGCGTTTTCTCCTCGAGAGAAACATGATTTCACTAAAAACGTTATAGTTTAAACATGCTTGTTGTACATGTCTGCAAACACTCAGAGCCTTAAAGTAGGGTTTTCACCGATGTGTTTTTTGGTGAGAAACCTTCTATTTCAAGGTTCTGTGCGTTTTCAGACACGTACAATATGTATTTTTTGTGTTTCTGATGAAATCCCTCCTTTTAATGCATTTTCTCACAGAAAATGAGTCTCTCACCATGGGAAAATGGCTTTCTTGAAAAAGCATATTCTGGTCGAGAAATGGTGTTTTTAACAATAAAAACGTCTCCCGGCCTTATTTAGTTCACATTTTTACTTTTGTTAACCTAGCCCGTATTCATAACGCACTAAACCTTTTTATCGCGTTAAACGCCTTTTCTCGACAAGAAAAGCACAATTTCATCAAAAACAAACAAAACAAGAAAAATGAATCTATTCAACAAGTCTGCAACACATCCTTTAGAGTTACATGATTTCACCCAATGTCAATGTGTAATTTCTCCAGTTCTGATCATTGTTTAGGTTGTTGGTAGCTTGGTCCAATGCCAAAACACAGTGAAATCTTTTTATGGCTTTAAACGCGTTTTCTCCTCGAGAGAAACATGATTTCACTAAAAACGTTATAGTTTAAACATGCTTGTTGTACATGTCTGCAAACACTCAGAGCCTTAAAGTAGGGTTTTCACCGATGTGTTTTTTGGTGAGAAACCTTCTATTTCAAGGTTCTGTGCGTTTTCAGACACGTACAATATGTATTTTTTGTGTTTCTGATGAAATCCCTCCTTTTAATGCATTTTCTCACAGAAAATGAGTCTCTCACCATGGGAAAATGGCTTTCTTGAAAAAGCATATTCTGGTCGAGAAATGGTGTTTTTAACAATAAAAACGTCTCCCGGCCTTATTTAGTTCACATTTTTACTTTTGTTAACCTAGCCCGTATTCATAACGCACTAAACCTTTTTATCGCGTTAAACGCCTTTTCTCGACAAGAAAAGCACAATTTCATCAAAAACAAACAAAACAAGAAAAATGAATCTATTCAACAAGTCTGCAACACATCCTTTAGAGTTACATGATTTCACCCAATGTCAATGTGTAATTTCTCCAGTTCTGATCATTGTTTAGGTTGTTGGTAGCTTGGTCCAATGCCAAAACACAGTGAAATCTTTTTATGGCTTTAAACGCGTTTTCTCCTCGAGAGAAACATGATTTCACTAAAAACGTTATAGTTTAAACATGCTTGTTGTACATGTCTGCAAACACTCAGAGCCTTAAAGTAGGGTTTTCACCGATGTGTTTTTTGGTGAGAAACCTTCTATTTCAAGGTTCTGTGCGTTTTCAGACACGTACAATATGTATTTTTTGTGTTTCTGATGAAATCCCTCCTTTTAATGCATTTTCTCACAGAAAATGAGTCTCTCACCATGGGAAAATGGCTTTCTTGAAAAAGCATATTCTGGTCGAGAAATGGTGTTTTTAACAATAAAAACGTCTCCCGGCCTTATTTAGTTCACATTTTTACTTTTGTTAACCTAGCCCGTATTCATAACGCACTAAACCTTTTTATCGCGTTAAACGCCTTTTCTCGACAAGAAAAGCACAATTTCATCAAAAACAAACAAAACAAGAAAAATGAATCTATTCAACAAGTCTGCAACACATCCTTTAGAGTTACATGATTTCACCCAATGTCAATGTGTAATTTCTCCAGTTCTGATCATTGTTTAGGTTGTTGGTAGCTTGGTCCAATGCCAAAACACAGTGAAATCTTTTTATGGCTTTAAACGCGTTTTCTCCTCGAGAGAAACATGATTTCACTAAAAACGTTATAGTTTAAACATGCTTGTTGTACATGTCTGCAAACACTCAGAGCCTTAAAGTAGGGTTTTCACCGATGTGTTTTTTGATGAGAAACCTTCTATTTCAAGGTTCTGTGCGTTTTCAGACACGTACAATATGTATTTTTTGTGTTTCTGATGAAATCCCTCCTTTTAATGCATTTTCTCACAGAAAATGAATCTCTCGCCATGGGAAAATGGCTTTTTTGAAAAAGCATATTCTGGTCGAGAAATGGTGTTTTTAACAATAAAAAGGTCTCCCGGCCTTATTTAGTTCACATTTTTACTTTTGTTAACCTAGCCCGTATTCATAACGCACTAAACCTTTTTATCGCGTTAAACGCCTTTTCTCGACACGAAAAGCACAATTTCATCAAAAACAAACAAAACAAGAAAAATGAATCTATTCAACAAGTCTGCAACACATCCTTAAGAGTTACATGATTTCACCCAATGTCAATGTGTAATTTCTCCAGTAATGATCATTGTTTAGGTTGTTGGTAGCTTGGTCCAATGTCAAAACACAGTGAAATATTTTTATCGCTTTAATCGCGTTTTGTCCTCGAGAGAAACACGATTTCACTAAAAACGTTATAGTTTAAACATGCTTGTTGTACATGTCTGCAAACACTCAGAGCCTTAAAGTACGGCTTTCATCAATGGGTTTTTTGGTGAGAAACCTTCTATTTCAAGGTTCTGTGCGTTTTCAGACACGTACAATATGTATTTTTTGTGTTTCTGATGACATCCCTCCTTTTAATGCATTTTCTCACAGAAAATGAGTCTCTCACCATGGGAAAATGGCTTTCTTGAAAAAGCATATTCTGGTCGAGAAATGGTGTTTTTAACAATAAAAACGTCTCCCGGCCTTATTTAGTTCAAATTTTTACTTTTGTTAACCTAGCCCGTATTCATAACGCACTAAACCTTTTTGTCGTGTTAAACGCCTTTTCTCGACAAGAAAAGCACAATTTCATCAAAAACAAACAAAACAAGAAAAATGAATCTACTCAACAAGTCTGCAACACATCCTTTAGAGTTACATGATTTCACCCAATGTCAATGTGTAATTTCTCCAGTTCTGATCATTGTTTAGGTTGTTGGTAGCTTGGTCCAATGCCAAAACACAGTGAAATCTTTTTATGGCTTTAAACGCGTTTTCTCCTCGAGAGAAACATGATTTCACTAAAAACGTTATAGTTTAAACATGCTTGTTGTACATGTCTGCAAACACTCAGAGCCTTAAAGTAGGGTTTTCACCGATGTGTTTTTTGGTGAGAAACCTTCTATTTCAAGGTTCTGTGCGTTTTCAGACACGTACAATATGTATTTTTTGTGTTTCTGATGAAATCCCTCCTTTTAATGCATTTTCTCACAGAAAATGAATCTCTCGCCATGGGAAAATGGCTTTTTTGAAAAAGCATATTCTGGTCGAGAAATGGTGTTTTTAACAATAAAAAGGTCTCCCGGCCTTATTTAGTTCACATTTTTACTTTTGTTAACCTAGCCCGTATTCATAACGCACTAAACCTTTTTATCGCGTTAAACGCCTTTTCTCGACAAGAAAAGCACAATTTCATCAAAAACAAACAAAACAAGAAAAATGAATCTATTCAACAAGTCTGCAACACATCCTTAAGAGTTACATGATTTCACCCAATGTCAATGTGTAATTTCTCCAGTTCTGATCATTGTTTAGGTTGTTGGTAGCTTGGTCCAATGCCAAAACACAGTGAAATCTTTTTATGGCTTTAAACGCGTTTTCTCCTCGAGAGAAACATGATTTCACTAAAAACGTTATAGTTTAAACATGCTTGTTGTACATGTCTGCAAACACTCAGAGCCTTAAAGTAGGGTTTTCACCGATGTGTTTTTTGGTGAGAAACCTTCTATTTCAAGGTTCTGTGCGTTTTCAGACACGTACAATATGTATTTTTTGTGTTTCTGATGAAATCCCTCCTTTTAATGCATTTTCTCACAGAAAATGAGTCTCTCGCCATGGGAAAATGGCTTTCTTGAAAAAGCATATTCTGGTCGAGAAATGGTGTTTTTAACAATAAAAACGTCTCCCGGCCTTATTTAGTTCACATTTTTACTTTTGTTAACCTAGCCCGTATTCATAACGCACTAAACCTTTTTATCGCGTTAAACGCCTTTTCTCGACAAGAAAAGCACAATTTCATCAAAAACAAACAAAACAAGAAAAATGAATCTATTCAACAAGTCTGCAACACATCCTTTAGAGTTACATGATTTCACCCAATGTCAATGTGTAATTTCTCCAGTTCTGATCATTGTTTAGGTTGTTGGTAGCTTGGTCCAATGCCAAAACACAGTGAAATCTTTTTATGGCTTTAAACGCGTTTTCTCCTCGAGAGAAACATGATTTCACTAAAAACGTTATAGTTTAAACATGCTTGTTGTACATGTCTGCAAACACTCAGAGCCTTAAAGTAGGGTTTTCACCGATGTGTTTTTTGGTGAGAAACCTTCTATTTCAAGGTTCTGTGCGTTTTCAGACACGTACAATATGTATTTTTTGTGTTTCTGATGAAATCCCTCCTTTTAATGCATTTTCTCACAGAAAATGAGTCTCTCACCATGGGAAAATGGCTTTCTTGAAAAAGCATATTCTGGTCGAGAAATGGTGTTTTTAACAATAAAAACGTCTCCCGGCCTTATTTAGTTCACATTTTTACTTTTGTTAACCTAGCCCGTATTCATAACGCACTAAACCTTTTTATCGCGTTAAACGCCTTTTCTCGACAAGAAAAGCACAATTTCATCAAAAACAAACAAAACAAGAAAAATGAATCTATTCAACAAGTCTGCAACACATCCTTTAGAGTTACATGATTTCACCCAATGTCAATGTGTAATTTCTCCAGTTCTGATCATTGTTTAGGTTGTTGGTAGCTTGGTCCAATGCCAAAACACAGTGAAATCTTTTTATGGCTTTAAACGCGTTTTCTCCTCGAGAGAAACATGATTTCACTAAAAACGTTATAGTTTAAACATGCTTGTTGTACATGTCTGCAAACACTCAGAGCCTTAAAGTAGGGTTTTCACCGATGTGTTTTTTGGTGAGAAACCTTCTATTTCAAGGTTCTGTGCGTTTTCAGACACGTACAATATGTATTTTTTGTGTTTCTGATGAAATCCCTCCTTTTAATGCATTTTCTCACAGAAAATGAATCTCTCGCCATGGGAAAATGGCTTTCTTGAAAAAGCATATTCTGGTCGAGAAATGGTGTTTTTAACAATAAAAAGGTCTCCCGGCCTTATTTAGTTCACATTTTTACTTTTGTTAACCTAGCCCGTATTCATAACGCACTAAACCTTTTTATCGCGTTAAACGCCTTTTCTCGACACGAAAAGCACAATTTCATCAAAAACAAACAAAACAAGAAAAATGAATCTATTCAACAAGTCTGCAACACATCCTTAAGAGTTACATGATTTCACCCAATGTCAATGTGTAATTTCTCCAGTAATGATCATTGTTTAGGTTGTTGGTAGCTTGGTCCAATGTCAAAACACAGTGAAATATTTTTATCGCTTTAATCGCGTTTTGTCCTCGAGAGAAACACGATTTCACTAAAAACGTTATAGTTTAAACATGCTTGTTGTACATGTCTGCAAACACTCAGAGCCTTAAAGTACGGCTTTCATCAATGGGTTTTTTGGTGAGAAACCTTCTATTTCAAGGTTCTGTGCGTTTTCAGACACGTACAATATGTATTTTTTGTGTTTCTGATGAAATCCCTCCTTTTAATGCATTTTCTCACAGAAAATGAGTCTCTCACCATGGGAAAATGGCTTTCTTGAAAAAGCATATTCTGGTCGAGAAATGGTGTTTTTAACAATAAAAACGTCTCCCGGCCTTATTTAGTTCAAATTTTTACTTTTGTTAACCTAGCCCGTATTCATAACGCACTAAACCTTTTTGTCGTGTTAAACGCCTTTTCTCGACAAGAAAAGCACAATTTCATCAAAAACAAACAAAACAAGAAAAATGAATCTACTCAACAAGTCTGCAACACATCCTTTAGAGTTACATGATTTCACCCAATGTCAATGTGTAATTTCTCCAGTTCTGATCATTGTTTAGGTTGTTGGTAGCTTGGTCCAATGCCAAAACACAGTGAAATCTTTTTATGGCTTTAAACGCGTTTTCTCCTCGAGAGAAACATGATTTCACTAAAAACGTTATAGTTTAAACATGCTTGTTGTACATGTCTGCAAACACTCAGAGCCTTAAAGTACGGCTTTCATCAATGGGTTTTTTGGTGAGAAACCTTCTATTTCAAGGTTCTGTGCGTTTTCAGACACGTACAATATGTATTTTTTGTGTTTCTGATGAAATCCCTCCTTTTAATGCATTTTCTCACAGAAAATGAGTCTCTCACCATGGGAAAATGGCTTTCTTGAAAAAGCATATTCTGGTCGAGAAATGGTGTTTTTAACAATAAAAACGTCTCCCGGCCTTATTTAGTTCACATTTTTACTTTTGTTAACCTAGCCCGTATTCATAACGCACTAAACCTTTTTATCGCGTTAAACGCCTTTTCTCGACAAGAAAAGCACAATTTCATCAAAAACAAACAAAACAAGAAAAATGAATCTATTCAACAAGTCTGCAACACATCCTTTAGAGTTACATGATTTCACCCAATGTCAATGTGTAATTTCTCCAGTTCTGATCATTGTTTAGGTTGTTGGTAGCTTGGTCCAATGCCAAAACACAGTGAAATCTTTTTATGGCTTTAAACGCGTTTTCTCCTCGAGAGAAACATGATTTCACTAAAAACGTTATAGTTTAAACATGCTTGTTGTACATGTCTGCAAACACTCAGAGCCTTAAAGTAGGGTTTTCACCGATGTGTTTTTTGATGAGAAACCTTCTATTTCAAGGTTCTGTGCGTTTTCAGACACGTACAATATGTATTTTTTGTGTTTCTGATGAAATCCCTCCTTTTAATGCATTTTCTCACAGAAAATGAATCTCTCGCCATGGGAAAATGGCTTTTTTGAAAAAGCATATTCTGGTCGAGAAATGGTGTTTTTAACAATAAAAAGGTCTCCCGGCCTTATTTAGTTCACATTTTTACTTTTGTTAACCTAGCCCGTATTCATAACGCACTAAACCTTTTTATCGCGTTAAACGCCTTTTCTCGACACGAAAAGCACAATTTCATCAAAAACAAACAAAACAAGAAAAATGAATCTATTCAACAAGTCTGCAACACATCCTTAAGAGTTACATGATTTCACCCAATGTCAATGTGTAATTTCTCCAGTAATGATCATTGTTTAGGTTGTTGGTAGCTTGGTCCAATGTCAAAACACAGTGAAATATTTTTATCGCTTTAATCGCGTTTTGTCCTCGAGAGAAACACGATTTCACTAAAAACGTTATAGTTTAAACATGCTTGTTGTACATGTCTGCAAACACTCAGAGCCTTAAAGTACGGCTTTCATCAATGGGTTTTTTGGTGAGAAACCTTCTATTTCAAGGTTCTGTGCGTTTTCAGACACGTACAATATGTATTTTTTGTGTTTCTGATGAAATCCCTCCTTTTAATGCATTTTCTCACAGAAAATGAGTCTCTCACCATGGGAAAATGGCTTTCTTGAAAAAGCATATTCTGGTCGAGAAATGGTGTTTTTAACAATAAAAACGTCTCCCGGCCTTATTTAGTTCAAATTTTTACTTTTGTTAACCTAGCCCGTATTCATAACGCACTAAACCTTTTTGTCGTGTTAAACGCCTTTTCTCGACAAGAAAAGCACAATTTCATCAAAAACAAACAAAACAAGAAAAATGAATCTACTCAACAAGTCTGCAACACATCCTTTAGAGTTACATGATTTCACCCAATGTCAATGTGTAATTTCTCCAGTTCTGATCATTGTTTAGGTTGTTGGTAGCTTGGTCCAATGCCAAAACACAGTGAAATCTTTTTATGGCTTTAAACGCGTTTTCTCCTCGAGAGAAACATGATTTCACTAAAAACGTTATAGTTTAAACATGCTTGTTGTACATGTCTGCAAACACTCAGAGCCTTAAAGTAGGGTTTTCACCGATGTGTTTTTTGGTGAGAAACCTTCTATTTCAAGGTTCTGTGCGTTTTCAGACACGTACAATATGTATTTTTTGTGTTTCTGATGAAATCCCTCCTTTTAATGCATTTTCTCACAGAAAATGAATCTCTCGCCATGGGAAAATGGCTTTTTTGAAAAAGCATATTCTGGTCGAGAAATGGTGTTTTTAACAATAAAAAGGTCTCCCGGCCTTATTTAGTTCACATTTTTACTTTTGTTAACCTAGCCCGTATTCATAACGCACTAAACCTTTTTATCGCGTTAAACGCCTTTTCTCGACAAGAAAAGCACAATTTCATCAAAAACAAACAAAACAAGAAAAATGAATCTATTCAACAAGTCTGCAACACATCCTTAAGAGTTACATGATTTCACCCAATGTCAATGTGTAATTTCTCCAGTAATGATCATTGTTTAGGTTGTTGGTAGCTTGGTCCAATGTCAAAACACAGTGAAATATTTTTATCGCTTTAATCGCGTTTTGTCCTCGAGAGAAACACGATTTCACTAAAAACGTTATAGTTTAAACATGCTTGTTGTACATGTCTGCAAACACTCAGAGCCTTAAAGTACGGCTTTCATCAATGGGTTTTTTGGTGAGAAACCTTCTATTTCAAGGTTCTGTGCGTTTTCAGACACGTACAATATGTATTTTTTGTGTTTCTGATGAAATCCCTCCTTTTAATGCATTTTCTCACAGAAAATGAGTCTCTCACCATGGGAAAATGGCTTTCTTGAAAAAGCATATTCTGGTCGAGAAATGGTGTTTTTAACAATAAAAACGTCTCCCGGCCTTATTTAGTTCAAATTTTTACTTTTGTTAACCTAGCCCGTATTCATAACGCACTAAACCTTTTTGTCGTGTTAAACGCCTTTTCTCGACAAGAAAAGCACAATTTCATCAAAAACAAACAAAACAAGAAAAATGAATCTACTCAACAAGTCTGCAACACATCCTTTAGAGTTACATGATTTCACCCAATGTCAATGTGTAATTTCTCCAGTTCTGATCATTGTTTAGGTTGTTGGTAGCTTGGTCCAATGCCAAAACACAGTGAAATCTTTTTATGGCTTTAAACGCGTTTTCTCCTCGAGAGAAACATGATTTCACTAAAAACGTTATAGTTTAAACATGCTTGTTGTACATGTCTGCAAACACTCAGAGCCTTAAAGTACGGCTTTCATCAATGGGTTTTTTGGTGAGAAACCTTCTATTTCAAGGTTCTGTGCGTTTTCAGACACGTACAATATGTATTTTTTGTGTTTCTGATGAAATCCCTCCTTTTAATGCATTTTCTCACAGAAAATGAATCTCTCGCCATGGGAAAATGGCTTTCTTGAAAAAGCATATTCTGGTCGAGAAATGGTGTTTTTAACAATAAAAACGTCTCCCGGCCTTATTTAGTTCACATTTTTACTTTTGTTAACCTAGCCCGTATTCATAACGCACTAAACCTTTTTATCGCGTTAAACGCCTTTTCTCGACAAGAAAAGCACAATTTCATCAAAAACAAACAAAACAAGAAAAATGAATCTACTCAACAAGTCTGCAACACATCCTTTAGAGTTACATGATTTCACCCAATGTCAATGTGTAATTTCTCCAGTTCTGATCATTGTTTAGGTTGTTGGTAGCTTGGTCCAATGCCAAAACACAGTGAAATCTTTTTATGGCTTTAAACGCGTTTTCTCCTCGAGAGAAACATGATTTCACTAAAAACGTTATAGTTTAAACATGCTTGTTGTACATGTCTGCAAACACTCAGAGCCTTAAAGTAGGGTTTTCACCGATGTGTTTTTTGGTGAGAAACCTTCTATTTCAAGGTTCTGTGCGTTTTCAGACACGTACAATATGTATTTTTTGTGTTTCTGATGAAATCCCTCCTTTTAATGCATTTTCTCACAGAAAATGAGTCTCTCACCATGGGAAAATGGCTTTCTTGAAAAAGCATATTCTGGTCGAGAAATGGTGTTTTTAACAATAAAAACGTCTCCCGGCCTTATTTAGTTCACATTTTTACTTTTGTTAACCTAGCCCGTATTCATAACGCACTAAACCTTTTTATCGCGTTAAACGCCTTTTCTCGACAAGAAAAGCACAATTTCATCAAAAACAAACAAAACAAGAAAAATGAATCTATTCAACAAGTCTGCAACACATCCTTTAGAGTTACATGATTTCACCCAATGTCAATGTGTAATTTCTCCAGTTCTGATCATTGTTTAGGTTGTTGGTAGCTTGGTCCAATGCCAAAACACAGTGAAATCTTTTTATGGCTTTAAACGCGTTTTCTCCTCGAGAGAAACATGATTTCACTAAAAACGTTATAGTTTAAACATGCTTGTTGTACATGTCTGCAAACACTCAGAGCCTTAAAGTAGGGTTTTCACCGATGTGTTTTTTGATGAGAAACCTTCTATTTCAAGGTTCTGTGCGTTTTCAGACACGTACAATATGTATTTTTTGTGTTTCTGATGAAATCCCTCCTTTTAATGCATTTTCTCACAGAAAATGAATCTCTCGCCATGGGAAAATGGCTTTTTTGAAAAAGCATATTCTGGTCGAGAAATGGTGTTTTTAACAATAAAAAGGTCTCCCGGCCTTATTTAGTTCACATTTTTACTTTTGTTAACCTAGCCCGTATTCATAACGCACTAAACCTTTTTATCGCGTTAAACGCCTTTTCTCGACACGAAAAGCACAATTTCATCAAAAACAAACAAAACAAGAAAAATGAATCTATTCAACAAGTCTGCAACACATCCTTAAGAGTTACATGATTTCACCCAATGTCAATGTGTAATTTCTCCAGTAATGATCATTGTTTAGGTTGTTGGTAGCTTGGTCCAATGTCAAAACACAGTGAAATATTTTTATCGCTTTAATCGCGTTTTGTCCTCGAGAGAAACACGATTTCACTAAAAACGTTATAGTTTAAACATGCTTGTTGTACATGTCTGCAAACACTCAGAGCCTTAAAGTACGGCTTTCATCAATGGGTTTTTTGGTGAGAAACCTTCTATTTCAAGGTTCTGTGCGTTTTCAGACACGTACAATATGTATTTTTTGTGTTTCTGATGAAATCCCTCCTTTTAATGCATTTTCTCACAGAAAATGAGTCTCTCACCATGGGAAAATGGCTTTCTTGAAAAAGCATATTCTGGTCGAGAAATGGTGTTTTTAACAATAAAAACGTCTCCCGGCCTTATTTAGTTCAAATTTTTACTTTTGTTAACCTAGCCCGTATTCATAACGCACTAAACCTTTTTGTCGTGTTAAACGCCTTTTCTCGACAAGAAAAGCACAATTTCATCAAAAACAAACAAAACAAGAAAAATGAATCTACTCAACAAGTCTGCAACACATCCTTTAGAGTTACATGATTTCACCCAATGTCAATGTGTAATTTCTCCAGTTCTGATCATTGTTTAGGTTGTTGGTAGCTTGGTCCAATGCCAAAACACAGTGAAATCTTTTTATGGCTTTAAACGCGTTTTCTCCTCGAGAGAAACATGATTTCACTAAAAACGTTATAGTTTAAACATGCTTGTTGTACATGTCTGCAAACACTCAGAGCCTTAAAGTAGGGTTTTCACCGATGTGTTTTTTGGTGAGAAACCTTCTATTTCAAGGTTCTGTGCGTTTTCAGACACGTACAATATGTATTTTTTGTGTTTCTGATGAAATCCCTCCTTTTAATGCATTTTCTCACAGAAAATGAATCTCTCGCCATGGGAAAATGGCTTTTTTGAAAAAGCATATTCTGGTCGAGAAATGGTGTTTTTAACAATAAAAAGGTCTCCCGGCCTTATTTAGTTCACATTTTTACTTTTGTTAACCTAGCCCGTATTCATAACGCACTAAACCTTTTTATCGCGTTAAACGCCTTTTCTCGACAAGAAAAGCACAATTTCATCAAAAACAAACAAAACAAGAAAAATGAATCTATTCAACAAGTCTGCAACACATCCTTAAGAGTTACATGATTTCACCCAATGTCAATGTGTAATTTCTCCAGTAATGATCATTGTTTAGGTTGTTGGTAGCTTGGTCCAATGTCAAAACACAGTGAAATATTTTTATCGCTTTAATCGCGTTTTGTCCTCGAGAGAAACACGATTTCACTAAAAACGTTATAGTTTAAACATGCTTGTTGTACATGTCTGCAAACACTCAGAGCCTTAAAGTACGGCTTTCATCAATGGGTTTTTTGGTGAGAAACCTTCTATTTCAAGGTTCTGTGCGTTTTCAGACACGTACAATATGTATTTTTTGTGTTTCTGATGAAATCCCTCCTTTTAATGCATTTTCTCACAGAAAATGAGTCTCTCACCATGGGAAAATGGCTTTCTTGAAAAAGCATATTCTGGTCGAGAAATGGTGTTTTTAACAATAAAAACGTCTCCCGGCCTTATTTAGTTCAAATTTTTACTTTTGTTAACCTAGCCCGTATTCATAACGCACTAAACCTTTTTGTCGTGTTAAACGCCTTTTCTCGACAAGAAAAGCACAATTTCATCAAAAACAAACAAAACAAGAAAAATGAATCTACTCAACAAGTCTGCAACACATCCTTTAGAGTTACATGATTTCACCCAATGTCAATGTGTAATTTCTCCAGTTCTGATCATTGTTTAGGTTGTTGGTAGCTTGGTCCAATGCCAAAACACAGTGAAATCTTTTTATGGCTTTAAACGCGTTTTCTCCTCGAGAGAAACATGATTTCACTAAAAACGTTATAGTTTAAACATGCTTGTTGTACATGTCTGCAAACACTCAGAGCCTTAAAGTACGGCTTTCATCAATGGGTTTTTTGGTGAGAAACCTTCTATTTCAAGGTTCTGTGCGTTTTCAGACACGTACAATATGTATTTTTTGTGTTTCTGATGAAATCCCTCCTTTTAATGCATTTTCTCACAGAAAATGAATCTCTCGCCATGGGAAAATGGCTTTCTTGAAAAAGCATATTCTGGTCGAGAAATGGTGTTTTTAACAATAAAAACGTCTCCCGGCCTTATTTAGTTCACATTTTTACTTTTGTTAACCTAGCCCGTATTCATAACGCACTAAACCTTTTTATCGCGTTAAACGCCTTTTCTCGACAAGAAAAGCACAATTTCATCAAAAACAAACAAAACAAGAAAAATGAATCTACTCAACAAGTCTGCAACACATCCTTTAGAGTTACATGATTTCACCCAATGTCAATGTGTAATTTCTCCAGTTCTGATCATTGTTTAGGTTGTTGGTAGCTTGGTCCAATGCCAAAACACAGTGAAGTCTTTTTATGGCTTTAAACGCGTTTTCTCCTCGAGAGAAACATGATTTCACTAAAAACGTTATAGTTTAAACATGCTTGTTGTACATGTCTGCAAACACTCAGAGCCTTAAAGTACGGCTTTCATCAATGGGTTTTTTGGTGAGAAACCTTCTATTTCAAGGTTCTGTGCGTTTTCAGACACGTACAATATGTATTTTTTGTGTTTCTGATGAAATCCCTCCTTTTAATGCATTTTCTCACAGAAAATGAGTCTCTCACCATGGGAAAATGGCTTTCTTGAAAAAGCATATTCTGGTCGAGAAATGGTGTTTTTAACAATAAAAACGTCTCCCGGCCTTATTTAGTTCAAATTTTTACTTTTGTTAACCTAGCCCGTATTCATAACGCACTAAACCTTTTTGTCGTGTTAAACGCCTTTTCTCGACAAGAAAAGCACAATTTCATCAAAAACAAACAAAACAAGAAAAATGAATCTACTCAACAAGTCTGCAACACATCCTTTAGAGTTACATGATTTCACCCAATGTCAATGTGTAATTTCTCCAGTTCTGATCATTGTTTAGGTTGTTGGTAGCTTGGTCCAATGCCAAAACACAGTGAAATCTTTTTATGGCTTTAAACGCGTTTTCTCCTCGAGAGAAACATGATTTCAC
Source organism: Lampris megalopsis (assembly GCA_022114975.2). Taxonomy (NCBI): domain Eukaryota; kingdom Metazoa; phylum Chordata; class Actinopteri; order Lampriformes; family Lampridae; genus Lampris; species Lampris megalopsis. The sequence goes on along the minus strand of JAJHIY020000734.1, from coordinate 57,225 downwards.
TAAAAACGTTATAGTTTAAACATGCTTGTTGTACATGTCTGCAAACACTCAGAGCCTTAAAGTACGGCTTTCATCAATGGGTTTTTTGGTGAGAAACCTTCTATTTCAAGGTTCTGTGCGTTTTCAGACACGTACAATATGTATTTTTTGTGTTTCTGATGAAATCCCTCCTTTTAATGCATTTTCTCACAGAAAATGAATCTCTCGCCATGGGAAAATGGCTTTCTTGAAAAAGCATATTCTGGTCGAGAAATGGTGTTTTTAACAATAAAAACGTCTCCCGGCCTTATTTAGTTCACATTTTTACTTTTGTTAACCTAGCCCGTATTCATAACGCACTAAACCTTTTTATCGCGTTAAACGCCTTTTCTCGACAAGAAAAGCACAATTTCATCAAAAACAAACAAAACAAGAAAAATGAATCTACTCAACAAGTCTGCAACACATCCTTTAGAGTTACATGATTTCACCCAATGTCAATGTGTAATTTCTCCAGTTCTGATCATTGTTTAGGTTGTTGGTAGCTTGGTCCAATGCCAAAACACAGTGAAGTCTTTTTATGGCTTTAAACGCGTTTTCTCCTCGAGAGAAACATGATTTCACTAAAAACGTTATAGTTTAAACATGCTTGTTGTACATGTCTGCAAACACTCAGAGCCTTAAAGTAGGGTTTTCACCGATGTGTTTTTTGGTGAGAAACCTTCTATTTCAAGGTTCTGTGCGTTTTCAGACACGTACAATATGTATTTTTTGTGTTTCTGATGAAATCCCTCCTTTTAATGCATTTTCTCACAGAAAATGAGTCTCTCACCATGGGAAAATGGCTTTCTTGAAAAAGCATATTCTGGTCGAGAAATGGTGTTTTTAACAATAAAAACGTCTCCCGGCCTTATTTAGTTCACATTTTTACTTTTGTTAACCTAGCCCGTATTCATAACGCACTAAACCTTTTTATCGCGTTAAACGCCTTTTCTCGACAAGAAAAGCACAATTTCATCAAAAACAAACAAAACAAGAAAAATGAATCTACTCAACAAGTCTGCAACACATCCTTTAGAGTTACATGATTTCACCCAATGTCAATGTGTAATTTCTCCAGTTCTGATCATTGTTTAGGTTGTTGGTAGCTTGGTCCAATGCCAAAACACAGTGAAATCTTTTTATGGCTTTAATCGCGTTTTCTCCTCGAGAGAAACATGATTTCACTAAAAACGTTATAGTTTAAACATGCTTGTTGTACATGTCTGCAAACACTCAGAGCCTTAAAGTAGGGTTTTCACCGATGTGTTTTTTGGTGAGAAACCTTCTATTTCAAGGTTCTGTGCGTTTTCAGACACGTACAATATGTATTTTTTGTGTTTCTGATGAAATCCCTCCTTTTAATGCATTTTCTCACAGAAAATGAGTCTCTCGCCATGGGAAAATGGCTTTCTTGAAAAAGCATATTCTGGTCGAGAAATGGTGTTTTTAACAATAAAAACGTCTCCCGGCCTTATTTAGTTCACATTTTTACTTTTGTTAACCTAGCCCGTATTCATAACGCACTAAACCTTTTTATCGTGTTAAACGCCTTTTCTCGACAAGAAAAGCACAATTTCATCAAAAACAAACAAAACAAGAAAAATGAATCTATTCAACAAGTCTGCAACACATCCTTTAGAGTTACATGATTTCACCCAATGTCAATGTGTAATTTCTCCAGTTCTGATCATTGTTTAGGTTGTTGGTAGCTTGGTCCAATGCCAAAACACAGTGAAATCTTTTTATGGCTTTAAACGCGTTTTCTCCTCGAGAGAAACATGATTTCACTAAAAACGTTATAGTTTAAACATGCTTGTTGTACATGTCTGCAAACACTCGGAGCCTTAAAGTACGGCTTTCATCAATGTGTTTTTTGGTGAGAAACCTTCTATTTCAAGGTTCTGTGCGTTTTCAGACACGTACAATATGTATTTTTTGTGTTTCTGATGAAATCCCTCCTTTTAATGCATTTTCTCACAGAAAATGAGTCTCTCACCATGGGAAAATGGCTTTCTTGAAAAAGCATATTCTGGTCGAGAAATGGTGTTTTTAACAATAAAAACGTCTCCCGGCCTTATTTAGTTCACATTTTTACTTTTGTTAACCTAGCCCGTATTCATAACGCACTAAACCTTTTTATCGCGTTAAACGCCTTTTCTCGACAAGAAAAGCACAATTTCATCAAAAACAAACAAAACAAGAAAAATGAATCTATTCAACAAGTCTGCAACACATCCTTTAGAGTTACATGATTTCACCCAATGTCAATGTGTAATTTCTCCAGTTCTGATCATTGTTTAGGTTGTTGGTAGCTTGGTCCAATGCCAAAACACAGTGAAATCTTTTTATGGCTTTAATCGCGTTTTCTCCTCGAGAGAAACATGATTTCACTAAAAACGTTGTAGTTTAAACATGCTTGTTGTACATGTCTGCAAACACTCAGAGCCTTAAAGTAGGGTTTTCACCGATGTGTTTTTTGGTGAGAAACCTTCTATTTCAAGGTTCTGTGCGTTTTCAGACACGTACAATATGTATTTTTTGTGTTTCTGATGAAATCCCTCCTTTTAATGCATTTTCTCACAGAAAATGAATCTCTCGCCATGGGAAAATGGCTTTCTTGAAAAAGCATATTCTGGTCGAGAAATGGTGTTTTAAACAATAAAAACGTCTCCCGGCCTTATTTAGTTCACATTTTAACTTTTGTTAACCTAGCCCGTATTCATAACGCACTAAACCTTTTTATCGCGTTAAACGCCTTTTCTCGACAAGAAAAGCACAATTTCATCAAAAACAAACAAAACAAGAAAAATGAATCTACTCAACAAGTCTGCAACACATCCTTTAGAGTTACATGATTTCACCCAATGTCAATGTGTAATTTCTCCAGTTCTGATCATTGTTTAGGTTGTTGGTAGCTTGGTCCAATGCCAAAACACAGTGAAATCTTTTTATGGCTTTAAACGCGTTTTCTCCTCGAGAGAAACATGATTTCACTAAAAACGTTATAGTTTAAACATTCTTGTTGTACATGTCTGCAAACACTCAGAGCCTTAAAGTAGGGTTTTCACCGATGTGTTTTTTGGTGAGAAACCTTCTATTTCAAGGTTCTGTGCGTTTTCAGACACGTACAATATGTATTTTTTGTGTTTCTGATGAAATCCCTCCATTTAATGCATTTTCTCACAGAAAATGAATCTCTCGCCATGGGAAAATGGCTTTCTTGAAAAAGCATATTCTGGTCGAGAAATGGTGTTTTAAACAATAAAAACGTCTCCCGGCCTTATTTAGTTCACATTTTAACTTTTGTTAACCTAGCCCGTATTCATAACGCACTAAACCTTTTTATCGCGTTAAACGCCTTTTCTCGACAAGAAAAGCACAATTTCATCAAAAACAAACAAAACAAGAAAAATGAATCTACTCAACAAGTCTGCAACACATCCTTTAGAGTTACATGATTTCACCCAATGTCAATGTGTAATTTCTCCAGTTCTGATCATTGTTTAGGTTGTTGGTAGCTTGGTCCAATGCCAAAACACAGTGAAATCTTTTTATGGCTTTAAACGCGTTTTCTCCTCGAGAGAAACATGATTTCACTAAAAACGTTATAGTTTAAACATTCTTGTTGTACATGTCTGCAAACACTCAGAGCCTTAAAGTAGGGTTTTCACCGATGTGTTTTTTGGTGAGAAACCTTCTATTTCAAGGTTCTGTGCGTTTTCAGACACGTACAATATGTATTTTTTGTGTTTCTGATGAAATCCCTCCTTTTAATGCATTTTCTCACAGAAAATGAATCTCTCGCCATGGGAAAATGGCTTTCTTGAAAAAGCATATTCTGGTCGAGAAATGGTGTTTTAAACAATAAAAACGTCTCCCGGCCTTATTTAGTTCACATTTTAACTTTTGTTAACCTAGCCCGTATTCATAACGCACTAAACCTTTTTATCGCGTTAAACGCCTTTTCTCGACAAGAAAAGCACAATTTCATCAAAAACAAACAAAACAAGAAAAATGAATCTATTCAACAAGTCTGCAACACATCCTTAAGAGTTACATGATTTCACCCAATGTCAATGTGTAATTTCTCCAGTTCTGATCATTGTTTAGGTTGTTGGTAGCTTGGTCCAATGCCAAAACACAGTGAAATATTTTTATGGCTTTAATCGCGTTTTCTCCTCGAGAGAAACATGATTTCACTAAAAACGTTATAGTTTAAACATGCTTGTTGTATATGTCTGCAAACACTCAGAGCCTTAAAATACGGCTTTCACCAATGTGTTTTTTGGTGAGAAACCTTCTATTTCAAGGTTCTGTGCGTTTTCAGACACGTACAATATGTATTTTTTGTGTTTCTGATGAAATCCCTCCTTTTAATGCATTTTCTCACAGAAAATGAGTCTCTCACCATGGGAAAATGGCTTTCTTGAAAAAGCATATTCTGGTCGAGAAATGGTGTTTTTAACAATAAAAACGTCTCCCGGCCTTATTTAGTTCACATTTTTACTTTTGTTAACCTAGCCCGTATTCATAACGCACTAAACCTTTTTATCGTATTAAACGCCTTTTCTCGACAAGAAAAGCACAATTTCATCAAAAACAAACAAAACAAGAAAAATGAATCTACTCAACAAGTCTGCAACACATCCTTTAGAGTTACATGATTTCACCCAATGTTAATGTGTAATTTCTCCAGTTCTGATCATTGTTTAGGTTGTTGGTAGCTTGGTCCAATGCCAAAACACAGTGAAATCTTTTTATGGCTTTAAACGCGTTTTCTCCTCGAGAGAAACATGATTTCACTAAAAACGTTATAGTTTAAACATGCTTGTTGTACATGTCTGCAAACACTCAGAGCCTTAAAGTACGGCTTTCATCAATGGGTTTTTTGGTGAGAAACCTTCTATTTCAAGGTTCTGTGCGTTTTCAGACACGTACAATATGTATTTTTTGTGTTTCTGATGAAATCCCTCCTTTTAATGCATTTTCTCACAGAAAATGAGTCTCTCGCCATGGGAAAATGGCTTTCTTGAAAAAGCATATTCTGGTCGAGAAATGGTGTTTTTAACAATAAAAACGTCTCCCGGCCTTATTTAGTTCACATTTTTACTTTTGTTAACCTAGCCCGTATTCATAACGCACTAAACCTTTTTATCGTGTTAAACGCCTTTTCTCGACAAGAAAAGCACAATTTCATCAAAAACAAACAAAACAAGAAAAATGAATCTACTCAACAAGTCTGCAACACATCCTTTAGAGTTACATGATTTCAGCCAATGTCAATGTGTAATTTCTCCAGTTCTGATCATTGTTTAGGTTGTTGGTAGCTTGGTCCAATGCCAAAACACAGTGAAATCTTTTTATGGCTTTAAACGCGTTTTCTCCTCGAGAGAAACATGATTTCACTAAAAACGTTATAGTTTAAACATGCTTGTTGTACATGTTTGCAAACACTCAGAGCCTTAAAGTACGGCTTTCATCAATGGGTTTTTTGGTGAGAAACCTTCTATTTCAAGGTTCTGTGCGTTTTCAGACACGTACAATATGTATTTTTTGTGTTTCTGATGAAATCCCTCCTTTTAATGCATTTTCTCACAGAAAATGAGTCTCTCGCCATGGGAAAATGGCTTTCTTGAAAAAGCATATTCTGGTCGAGAAATGGTGTTTTTAACAATAAAAACGTCTCCCGGCCTTATTTAGTTCACATTTTTACTTTTGTTAACCTAGCCCGTATTCATAACGCACTAAACCTTTTTGTCGCGTTAAACGCCTTTTCTCGACAAGAAAAGCACAATTTCATCAAAAACAAACAAAACAAGAAAAATGAATCTATTCAACAAGTCTGCAACACATCCTTTAGAGTTACATGATTTCACCCAATGTCAATGTGTAATTTCTCCAGTTCTGATCATTGTTTAGGTTGTTGGTAGCTTGGTCCAATGCCAAAACACAGTGAAATCTTTTTATGGCTTTAAACGCGTTTTCTCCTCGAGAGAAACATGATTTCACTAAAAACGTTATAGTTTAAACATGCTTGTTGTACATGTCTGCAAACACTCAGAGCCTTAAAGTAGGGTTTTCACCAATGTGTTTTTTGGTGAGAAACCTTCTATTTCAATGTTCTGTGCGTTTTCAGACACGTACAATATGTATTTTTTGTGTTTCTGATGAATTCCCTCCTTTTAATGCATTTTCTCACAGAAAATGAGTCTCTCACCATGGGAAAATGGCTTTCTTGAAAAAGCATATTCTGGTCGAGAAATGGTGTTTTTAACAATAAAAACGTCTCCCGGCCTTATTTAGTTCACATTTTTACTTTTGTTAACCTAGCCCGTATTCATAACGCACTAAACCTTTTTATCGCGTTAAACGCCTTTTCTCGACAAGAAAAGCACAATTTCATCAAAAACAAACAAAACAAGAAAAATGAATCTACTCAACAAGTCTGCAACACATCCTTTAGAGTTACATGATTTCACCCAATGTCAATGTGTAATTTCTCCAGTTCTGATCATTGTTTAGGTTGTTGGTAGCTTGGTCCAATGCCAAAACACAGTGAAATCTTTTTATGGCTTTAAACGCGTTTTCTCCTCGAGAGAAACATGATTTCACTAAAAACGTTATAGTTTAAACATGCTTGTTGTACATGTCTGCAAACACTCAGAGCCTTAAAGTAGGGTTTTCACCGATGTGTTTTTTGGTGAGAAACCTTCTATTTCAAGGTTCTGTGCGTTTTCAGACACGTACAATATGTATTTTTTGTGTTTCTGATGAAATCCCTCCTTTTAATGCATTTTCTCACAGAAAATGAATCTCTCGCCATGGGAAAATGGCTTTTTTGAAAAAGCATATTCTGGTCGAGAAATGGTGTTTTAAACAATAAAAACGTCTCCCGGCCTTATTTAGTTCACATTTTAACTTTTGTTAACCTAGCCCGTATTCATAACGCACTAAACCTTTTTATCGCGTTAAACGCCTTTTCTCGACAAGAAAAGCACAATTTCATCAAAAACAAACAAAACAAGAAAAATGAATCTATTCAACAAGTCTGCAACACATCCTTAAGAGTTACATGATTTCACCCAATGTCAATGTGTAATTTCTCCAGTTCTGATCATTGTTTAGGTTGTTGGTAGCTTGGTCCAATGCCAAAACACAGTGAAATATTTTTATGGCTTTAATCGCGTTTTCTCCTCGAGAGAAACATGATTTCACTAAAAACGTTATAGTTTAAACATGCTTGTTGTATATGTCTGCAAACACTCAGAGCCTTAAAATACGGCTTTCACCAATGTGTTTTTTGGTGAGAAACCTTCTATTTCAAGGTTCTGTGCGTTTTCAGACACGTACAATATGTATTTTTTGTGTTTCTGATGAAATCCCTCCTTTTAATGCATTTTCTCACAGAAAATGAGTCTCTCACCATGGGAAAATGGCTTTCTTGAAAAAGCATATTCTGGTCGAGAAATGGTGTTTTTAACAATAAAAACGTCTCCCGGCCTTATTTAGTTCACATTTTTACTTTTGTTAACCTAGCCCGTATTCATAACGCACTAAACCTTTTTATCGTATTAAACGCCTTTTCTCGACAAGAAAAGCACAATTTCATCAAAAACAAACAAAACAAGAAAAATGAATCTACTCAACAAGTCTGCAACACATCCTTTAGAGTTACATGATTTCACCCAATGTTAATGTGTAATTTCTCCAGTTCTGATCATTGTTTAGGTTGTTGGTAGCTTGGTCCAATGCCAAAACACAGTGAAATCTTTTTATGGCTTTAAACGCGTTTTCTCCTCGAGAGAAACATGATTTCACTAAAAACGTTATAGTTTAAACATGCTTGTTGTACATGTCTGCAAACACTCAGAGCCTTAAAGTAGGGTTTTCACCAATGTGTTTTTTGGTGAGAAACCTTCTATTTCAATGTTCTGTGCGTTTTCAGACACGTACAATATGTATTTTTTGTGTTTCTGATGAATTCCCTCCTTTTAATGCATTTTCTCACAGAAAATGAGTCTCTCACCATGGGAAAATGGCTTTCTTGAAAAAGCATATTCTGGTCGAGAAATGGTGTTTTTAACAATAAAAACGTCTCCCGGCCTTATTTAGTTCACATTTTTACTTTTGTTAACCTAGCCCGTATTCATAACGCACTAAACCTTTTTATCGCGTTAAACGCCTTTTCTCGACAAGAAAAGCACAATTTCATCAAAAACAAACAAAACAAGAAAAATGAATCTACTCAACAAGTCTGCAACACATCCTTTAGAGTTACATGATTTCACCCAATGTCAATGTGTAATTTCTCCAGTTCTGATCATTGTTTAGGTTGTTGGTAGCTTGGTCCAATGCCAAAACACAGTGAAATCTTTTTATGGCTTTAAACGCGTTTTCTCCTCGAGAGAAACATGATTTCACTAAAAACGTTATAGTTTAAACATGCTTGTTGTACATGTCTGCAAACACTCAGAGCCTTAAAGTAGGGTTTTCACCGATGTGTTTTTTGGTGAGAAACCTTCTATTTCAAGGTTCTGTGCGTTTTCAGACACGTACAATATGTATTTTTTGTGTTTCTGATGAAATCCCTCCTTTTAATGCATTTTCTCACAGAAAATGAATCTCTCGCCATGGGAAAATGGCTTTTTTGAAAAAGCATATTCTGGTCGAGAAATGGTGTTTTAAACAATAAAAACGTCTCCCGGCCTTATTTAGTTCACATTTTAACTTTTGTTAACCTAGCCCGTATTCATAACGCACTAAACCTTTTTATCGCGTTAAACGCCTTTTCTCGACAAGAAAAGCACAATTTCATCAAAAACAAACAAAACAAGAAAAATGAATCTATTCAACAAGTCTGCAACACATCCTTAAGAGTTACATGATTTCACCCAATGTCAATGTGTAATTTCTCCAGTTCTGATCATTGTTTAGGTTGTTGGTAGCTTGGTCCAATGCCAAAACACAGTGAAATATTTTTATGGCTTTAATCGCGTTTTCTCCTCGAGAGAAACATGATTTCACTAAAAACGTTATAGTTTAAACATGCTTGTTGTATATGTCTGCAAACACTCAGAGCCTTAAAATACGGCTTTCACCAATGTGTTTTTTGGTGAGAAACCTTCTATTTCAAGGTTCTGTGCGTTTTCAGACACGTACAATATGTATTTTTTGTGTTTCTGATGAAATCCCTCCTTTTAATGCATTTTCTCACAGAAAATGAGTCTCTCACCATGGGAAAATGGCTTTCTTGAAAAAGCATATTCTGGTCGAGAAATGGTGTTTTTAACAATAAAAACGTCTCCCGGCCTTATTTAGTTCACATTTTTACTTTTGTTAACCTAGCCCGTATTCATAACGCACTAAACCTTTTTATCGTATTAAACGCCTTTTCTCGACAAGAAAAGCACAATTTCATCAAAAACAAACAAAACAAGAAAAATGAATCTACTCAACAAGTCTGCAACACATCCTTTAGAGTTACATGATTTCACCCAATGTTAATGTGTAATTTCTCCAGTTCTGATCATTGTTTAGGTTGTTGGTAGCTTGGTCCAATGCCAAAACACAGTGAAGTCTTTTTATGGCTTTAAACGCGTTTTCTCCTCGAGAGAAACATGATTTCACTAAAAACGTTATAGTTTAAACATGCTTGTTGTACATGTCTGCAAACACTCAGAGCCTTAAAGTACGGCTTTCATCAATGGGTTTTTTGGTGAGAAACCTTCTATTTCAAGGTTCTGTGCGTTTTCAGACACGTACAATATGTATTTTTTGTGTTTCTGATGAAATCCCTCCTTTTAATGCATTTTCTCACAGAAAATGAGTCTCTCACCATGGGAAAATGGCTTTCTTGAAAAAGCATATTCTGGTCGAGAAATGGTGTTTTTAACAATAAAAACGTCTCCCGGCCTTATTTAGTTCACATTTTTACTTTTGTTAACCTAGCCCGTATTCATAACGCACTAAACCTTTTTATCGTGTTAAACGCCTTTTCTCGACAAGAAAAGCACAATTTCATCAAAAACAAACAAAACAAGAAAAATGAATCTACTCAACAAGTCTGCAACACATCCTTTAGAGTTACATGATTTCACCCAATGTCAATGTGTAATTTCTCCAGTTCTGATCATTGTTTAGGTTGTTGGTAGCTTGGTCCAATGCCAAAACACAGTGAAATCTTTTTATGGCTTTAAACGCGTTTTCTCCTCGAGAGAAACATGATTTCACTAAAAACGTTATAGTTTAAACATGCTTGTTGTACATGTCTGCAAACACTCAGAGCCTTAAAGTACGGCTTTCATCAATGGGTTTTTTGGTGAGAAACCTTCTATTTCAAGGTTCTGTGCGTTTTCAGACACGTACAATATGTATTTTTTTGTTTCTGATGAAATCCCTCCTTTTAATGCATTTTCTCACAGAAAATGAGTCTCTCGCCATGGGAAAATGGCTTTCTTGAAAAAGCATATTCTGGTCGAGAAATGGTGTTTTTAACAATAAAAACGTCTCCCGGCCTTATTTAGTTCACATTTTTACTTTTGTTAACCTAGCCCGTATTCATAACGCACTAAACCTTTTTATCGCGTTAAACGCCTTTTCTCGACAAGAAAAGCACAATTTCATCAAAAACAAACAAAACAAGAAAAATGAATCTATTCAACAAGTCTGCAACACATCCTTTAGAGTTACATGATTTCACCCAATGTCAATGTGTAATTTCTCCAGTTCTGATCATTGTTTAGGTTGTTGGTAGCTTGGTCCAATGCCAAAACACAGTGAAATCTTTTTATGGCTTTAAACGCGTTTTCTCCTCGAGAGAAACATGATTTCACTAAAAACGTTATAGTTTAAACATGCTTGTTGTACATGTCTGCAAACACTCAGAGCCTTAAAGTACGGCTTTCATCAATGGGTTTTTTGGTGAGAAACCTTCTATTTCAAGGTTCTGTGCGTTTTCAGACACGTACAATATGTATTTTTTGTGTTTCTGATGAAATCCCTCCTTTTAATGCATTTTCTCACAGAAAATGAATCTCTCGCCATGGGAAAATGGCTTTCTTGAAAAAGCATATTCTGGTCGAGAAATGGTGTTTTTAACAATAAAAACGTCTCCCGGCCTTATTTAGTTCACATTTTTACTTTTGTTAACCTAGCCCGTATTCATAACGCACTAAACCTTTTTATCGCGTTAAACGCCTTTTCTCGACAAGAAAAGCACAATTTCATCAAAAACAAACAAAACAAGAAAAATGAATCTACTCAACAAGTCTGCAACACATCCTTTAGAGTTACATGATTTCACCCAATGTCAATGTGTAATTTCTCCAGTTCTGATCATTGTTTAGGTTGTTGGTAGCTTGGTCCAATGCCAAAACACAGTGAAATCTTTTTATGGCTTTAAACGCGTTTTCTCCTCGAGAGAAACATGATTTCACTAAAAACGTTATAGTTTAAACATGCTTGTTGTACATGTCTGCAAACACTCAGAGCCTTAAAGTAGGGTTTTCACCGATGTGTTTTTTGGTGAGAAACCTTCTATTTCAAGGTTCTGTGCGTTTTCAGACACGTACAATATGTATTTTTTGTGTTTCTGATGAAATCCCTCCTTTTAATGCATTTTCTCACAGAAAATGAGTCTCTCACCATGGGAAAATGGCTTTCTTGAAAAAGCATATTCTGGTCGAGAAATGGTGTTTTTAACAATAAAAACGTGTCCCGGCCTTATTTAGTTCACATTTTTACTTTTGTTAACCTAGCCCGTATTCATAACGCACTAAACCTTTTTATCGCGTTAAACGCCTTTTCTCGACAAGAAAAGCACAATTTCATCAAAAACAAACAAAACAAGAAAAATGAATCTATTCAACAAGTCTGCAACACATCCTTTAGAGTTACATGATTTCACCCAATGTCAATGTGTAATTTCTCCAGTTCTGATCATTGTTTAGGTTGTTGGTAGCTTGGTCCAATGCCAAAACACAGTGAAATCTTTTTATGGCTTTAAACGCGTTTTCTCCTCGAGAGAAACATGATTTCACTAAAAACGTTATAGTTTAAACATGCTTGTTGTACATGTCTGCAAACACTCAGAGCCTTAAAGTAGGGCTTTCACCGATGTGTTTTTTGGTGAGAAACCTTCTATTTCAAGGTTCTGTGCGTTTTCAGACACGTACAATATGTATTTTTTGTGTTTCTGATGAAATCCCTCCTTTTAATGCATTTTCTCACAGAAAATGAGTCTCTCACCATGGGAAAATGGCTTTCTTGAAAAAGCATATTCTGGTCGAGAAATGGTGTTTTTAACAATAAAAACGTCTCCCGGCCTTATTTAGTTCACATTTTTACTTTTGTTAACCTAGCCCGTATTCATAACGCACTAAACCTTTTTATCGCGTTAAACGCCTTTTCTCGACAAGAAAAGCACAATTTCATCAAAAACAAACAAAACAAGAAAAATGAATCTACTCAACAAGTCTGCAACACATCCTTTAGAGTTACATGATTTCACCCAATGTCAATGTGTAATTTCTCCAGTTCTGATCATTGTTTAGGTTGTTGGTAGCTTGGTCCAATGCCAAAACACAGTGAAATCTTTTTATGGCTTTAAACGCGTTTTCTCCTCGAGAGAAACATGATTTCACTAAAAACGTTATCGTTTCAACATGCTTGTTGTACATGTCTGCAAACACTCAGAGCCTTAAAGTAGGGCTTTCACCAATGTGTTTTTTGGTGAGAAACCTTCTATTTCAAGGTTCTGTGCGTTTTCAGACACGTACAATATGTATTTTTTGTGTTTCTGATGAATTCCCTCCTTTTAATGCATTTTCTCACAGAAAATGAGTCTCTCACCATGGGAAAATGGCTTTCTTGAAAAAGGATATTCTGGTCGAGAAATGGTGTTTTTAACAATAAAAACGTCTCCCGGCCTTATTTAGTTCACATTTTTACTTTTGTTAACCTAGCCCGTATTCATAACGCACTAAACCTTTTTATCGCGTTAAACGCCTTTTCTCGACAAGAAAAGCACAATTTCATCAAAAACAAACAAAACAAGAAAAATGAATCTACTCAACAAGTCTGCAACACATCCTTTAGAGTTACATGATTTCACCCAATGTCAATGTGTAATTTCTCCAGTTCTGATCATTGTTTAGGTTGTTGGTAGCTTGGTCCAATGCCAAAACACAGTGAAATCTTTTTATGGCTTTAAACGCGTTTTCTCCTCGAGAGAAACATGATTTCACTAAAAACGTTATAGTTTAAACATGCTTGTTGTACATGTCTGCAAACACTCAGAGCCTTAAAGTAGGGTTTTCACCGATGTGTTTTTTGGTGAGAAACCTTCTATTTCAAGGTTCTGTGCGTTTTCAGACACGTACAATATGTATTTTTTGTGTTTCTTATGAAATCCCTCCTTTTAATGCATTTTCTCACAGAAAATGAGTCTCTCACCATGGGAAAATGGCTTTCTTGAAAAAGGATATTCTGGTCGAGAAATGGTGTTTTTAACAATAAAAACGTCTCCCGGCCTTATTTAGTAAACATTTTTACTTTTGTTAACCTAGCCCGTATTCATAACGCACTAAACCTTTTTATCGCGTTAAACGCCTTTTCTCGACAAGAAAAGCACAATTTCATCAAAAACAAACAAAACAAGAAAAATGAATCTATTCAACAAGTCTGCAACACATCCTTTAGAGTTACATGATTTCACCCAATGTCAATGTGTAATTTCTCCAGTTCTGATCATTGTTTAGGTTGTTGGTAGCTTGGTCCAATGCCAAAACACAGTGAAATCTTTTTATGGCTTTAAACGCGTTTTCTCCTCGAGAGAAACATGATTTCACTAAAAACGTTATCGTTTCAACATGCTTGTTGTACATGTCTGCAAACACTCAGAGCCTTAAAATACCGCTTTCACCAATGTGTTTTTTGGTGAGAAACCTTCTATTTCAAGGTTCTGTGCGTTTTCAGACACGTACAATATGTATTTTTTGTGTTTCTGATGAATTCCCTCCTTTTAATGCATTTTCTCACAGAAAATGAGTCTCTCACCATGGGAAAATGGCTTTCTTGAAAAAGGATATTCTGGTCGAGAAATGGTGTTTTTAACAATAAAAACGTCTCCCGGCCTTATTTAGTTCACATTTTTACTTTTGTTAACCTAGCCCGTATTCATAACGCACTAAACCTTTTTATCGCGTTAAACGCCTTTTCTCGACAAGAAAAGCACAATTTCATCAAAAACAAACAAAACAAGAAAAATGAATCTACTCAACAAGTCTGCAACACATCCTTTAGAGTTACATGATTTCACCCAATGTCAATGTGTAATTTCTCCAGTTCTGATCATTGTTTAGGTTGTTGGTAGCTTGGTCCAATGCCAAAACACAGTGAAATCTTTTTATGGCTTTAAACGCGTTTTCTCCTCGAGAGAAACATGATTTCACTAAAAACGTTATAGTTTAAACATGCTTGTTGTACATGTCTGCAAACACTCAGAGCCTTAAAGTAGGGTTTTCACCGATGTGTTTTTTGGTGAGAAACCTTCTATTTCAAGGTTCTGTGCGTTTTCAGACACGTACAATATGTATTTTTTGTGTTTCTTATGAAATCCCTCCTTTTAATGCATTTTCTCACAGAAAATGAGTCTCTCACCATGGGAAAATGGCTTTCTTGAAAAAGGATATTCTGGTCGAGAAATGGTGTTTTTAACAATAAAAACGTCTCCCGGCCTTATTTAGTTCACATTTTAACTTTTGTTAACCTAGCCCGTATTCATAACGCACTAAACCTTTTTATCGCGTTAAACGCCTTTTCTCGACAAGAAAAGCACAATTTCATCAAAAACAAACAAAACAAGAAAAATGAATCTACTCAACAAGTCTGCAACACATCCTTTAGAGTTACATGATTTCACCCAATGTCAATGTGTAATTTCTCCAGTTCTGATCATTGTTTAGGTTGTTGGTAGCTTGGTCCAATGCCAAAACACAGTGAAATCTTTTTATGGCTTTAAACGCGTTTTCTCCTCGAGAGAAACATGATTTCACTAAAAACGTTATAGTTTAAACATGCTTGTTGTACATGTCTGCAAACACTCAGAGCCTTAAAGTACGGCTTTCATCAATGGGTTTTTTGGTGAGAAACCTTCTATTTCAAGGTTCTGTGCGTTTTCAGACACGTACAATATGTATTTTTTGTGTTTCTGATGAAATCCCTCCTTTTAATGCATTTTCTCACAGAAAATGAGTCTCTCACCATGGGAAAATGGCTTTCTTGAAAAAGCATATTCTGGTCGAGAAATGGTGTTTTTAACAATAAAAACGTCTCCCGGCCTTATTTAGTTCACATTTTTACTTTTGTTAACCTAGCCCGTATTCATAACGCACTAAACCTTTTTATCGCGTTAAACGCCTTTTCTCGACAAGAAAAGCACAATTTCATCAAAAACAAACAAAACAAGAAAAATGAATCTATTCAACAAGTCTGCAACACATCCTTTAGAGTTACATGATTTCACCCAATGTCAATGTGTAATTTCTCCAGTTCTGATCATTGTTTAGGTTGTTGGTAGCTTGGTCCAATGCCAAAACACAGTGAAATCTTTTTATGGCTTTAAACGCGTTTTCTCCTCGAGAGAAACATGATTTCACTAAAAACGTTATAGTTTAAACATGCTTGTTGTACATGTCTGCAAACACTCAGAGCCTTAAAGTAGGGTTTTCACCGATGTGTTTTTTGGTGAGAAACCTTCTATTTCAAGGTTCTGTGCGTTTTCAGACACGTACAATATGTATTTTTTGTGTTTCTGATGAAATCCCTCCTTTTAATGCATTTTCTCACAGAAAATGAGTCTCTCACCATGGGAAAATGGCTTTCTTGAAAAAGCATATTCTGGTCGAGAAATGGTGTTTTTAACAATAAAAACGTCTCCCGGCCTTATTTAGTTCACATTTTTACTTTTGTTAACCTAGCCCGTATTCATAACGCACTAAACCTTTTTATCGCGTTAAACGCCTTTTCTCGACAAGAAAAGCACAATTTCATCAAAAACAAACAAAACAAGAAAAATGAATCTACTCAACAAGTCTGCAACACATCCTTTAGAGTTACATGATTTCACCCAATGTCAATGTGTAATTTCTCCAGTTCTGATCATTGTTTAGGTTGTTGGTAGCTTGGTCCAATGCCAAAACACAGTGAAATCTTTTTATGGCTTTAAACGCGTTTTCTCCTCGAGAGAAACATGATTTCACTAAAAACGTTATAGTTTAAACATGCTTGTTGTACATGTCTGCAAACACTCAGAGCCTTAAAGTACGGCTTTCATCAATGGGTTAGTTGGTGAGAAACCTTCTATTTCAAGGTTCTGTGCGTTTTCAGACACGTACAATATGTATTTTTTGTGTTTCTGATGAAATCCCTCCTTTTAATGCATTTTCTCACAGAAAATGAATCTCTCGCCATGGGAAAATGGCTTTCTTGAAAAAGCATATTCTGGTCGAGAAATGGTGTTTTAAACAATAAAAACGTCTCCCGGCCTTATTTAGTTCACATTTTTACTTTTGTTAACCTAGCCCGTATTCATAACGCACTAAACCTTTTTATCGTGTTAAACGCCTTTTCTCGACAAGAAAAGCACAATTTCATCAAAAACAAACAAAACAAGAAAAATGAATCTACTCAACAAGTCTGCAACACATCCTTTAGAGTTACATGATTTCACCCAATGTCAATGTGTAATTTCTCCAGTTCTGATCATTGTTTAGGTTGTTGGTAGCTTGGTCCAATGCCAAAACACAGTGAAATCTTTTTATGGCTTTAAACGCGTTTTCTCCTCGAGAGAAACATGATTTCACTAAAAACGTTATAGTTTAAACATGCTTGTTGTACATGTCTGCAAACACTCAGAGCCTTAAAGTACGGCTTTCATCAATGGGTTTTTTGGTGAGAAACCTTCTATTTCAAGGTTCTGTGCGTTTTCAGACACGTACAATATGTATTTTTTGTGTTTCTGATGAAATCCCTCCTTTTAATGCATTTTCTCACAGAAAATGAATCTCTCGCCATGGGAAAATGGCTTTCTTGAAAAAGCATATTCTGGTCGAGAAATGGTGTTTTTAACAATAAAAACGTCTCCCGGCCTTATTTAGTTCACATTTTTACTTTTGTTAACCTAGCCCGTATTCATAACGCACTAAACCTTTTTATCGCTTTAAACGCCTTTTCTCGACAAGAAAAGCACAATTTCATCAAAAACAAACAAAACAAGAAAAATGAATCTACTCAACAAGTCTGCAACACATCCTTTAGAGTTACATGATTTCACCCAATGTCAATGTGTAATTTCTCCAGTTCTGATCATTGTTTAGGTTGTTGGTAGCTTGGTCCAATGCCAAAACACAGTGAAATCTTTTTATGGCTTTAAACGCGTTTTCTCCTCGAGAGAAACATGATTTCACTAAAAACGTTATAGTTTAAACATGCTTGTTGTACATGTCTGCAAACACTCAGAGCCTTAAAGTACGGCTTTCATCAATGGGTTTTTTGGTGAGAAACCTTCTATTTCAAGGTTCTGTGCGTTTTCAGACACGTACAATATGTATTTTTTGTGTTTCTGATGAAATCCCTCCTTTTAATGCATTTTCTCACAGAAAATGAATCTCTCGCCATGGGAAAATGGCTTTCTTGAAAAAGCATATTCTGGTCGAGAAATGGTGTTTTTAACAATAAAAACGTCTCCCGGCCTTATTTAGTTCACATTTTTACTTTTGTTAACCTAGCCCGTATTCATAACGCACTAAACCTTTTTATCGCTTTAAACGCCTTTTCTCGACAAGAAAAGCACAATTTCATCAAAAACAAACAAAACAAGAAAAATGAATCTACTCAACAAGTCTGCAACACATCCTTTAGAGTTACATGATTTCACCCAATGTCAATGTGTAATTTCTCCAGTTCTGATCATTGTTTAGGTTGTTGGTAGCTTGGTCCAATGCCAAAACACAGTGAAATCTTTTTATGGCTTTAAACGCGTTTTCTCCTCGAGAGAAACATGATTTCACTAAAAACGTTATAGTTTAAACATGCTTGTTGTACATGTCTGCAAACACTCAGAGCCTTAAAGTAGGGTTTTCACCGATGTGTTTTTTGGTGAGAAACCTTCTATTTCAAGGTTCTGTGCGTTTTCAGACACGTACAATATGTATTTTTTGTGTTTCTGATGAAATCCCTCCTTTTAATGCATTTTCTCACAGAAAATGAGTCTCTCACCATGGGAAAATGGCTTTCTTGAAAAAGCATATTCTGGTCGAGAAATGGTGTTTTTAACAATAAAAACGTCTCCCGGCCTTATTTAGTTCACATTTTTACTTTTGTTAACCTAGCCCGTATTCATAACGCACTAAACCTTTTTATCGCGTTAAACGCCTTTTCTCGACAAGAAAAGCACAATTTCATCAAAAACAAACAAAACAAGAAAAATGAATCTATTCAACAAGTCTGCAACACATCCTTTAGAGTTACATGATTTCACCCAATGTCAATGTGTAATTTCTCCAGTTCTGATCATTGTTTAGGTTGTTGGTAGCTTGGTCCAATGCCAAAACACAGTGAAATCTTTTTATGGCTTTAAACGCGTTTTCTCCTCGAGAGAAACATGATTTCACTAAAAACGTTATCGTTTCAACATGCTTGTTGTACATGTCTGCAAACACTCAGAGCCTTAAAGTAGGGCTTTCACCGATGTGTTTTTTGGTGAGAAACCTTCTATTTCAAGGTTCTGTGCGTTTTCAGACACGTACAATATGTATTTTTTGTGTTTCTGATGAATTCCCTCCTTTTAATGCATTTTCTCACAGAAAATGAGTCTCTCACCATGGGAAAATGGCTTTCTTGAAAAAGGATATTCTGGTCGAGAAATGGTGTTTTTAACAATAAAAACGTCTCCCGGCCTTATTTAGTTCACATTTTTACTTTTGTTAACCTAGCCCGTATTCATAACGCACTAAACCTTTTTATCGCGTTAAACGCCTTTTCTCGACAAGAAAAGCACAATTTCATCAAAAACAAACAAAACAAGAAAAATGAATCTACTCAACAAGTCTGCAACACATCCTTTAGAGTTACATGATTTCACCCAATGTCAATGTGTAATTTCTCCAGTTCTGATCATTGTTTAGGTTGTTGGTAGCTTGGTCCAATGCCAAAACACAGTGAAATCTTTTTATGGCTTTAAACGCGTTTTCTCCTCGAGAGAAACATGATTTCACTAAAAACGTTATAGTTTAAACATGCTTGTTGTACATGTCTGCAAACACTCAGAGCCTTAAAGTAGGGTTTTCACCGATGTGTTTTTTGGTGAGAAACCTTCTATTTCAAGGTTCTGTGCGTTTTCAGACACGTACAATATGTATTTTTTGTGTTTCTTATGAAATCCCTCCTTTTAATGCATTTTCTCACAGAAAATTAGTCTCTCACCATGGGAAAATGGCTTTCTTGAAAAAGGATATTCTGGTCGAGAAATGGTGTTTTTAACAATAAAAACGTCTCCCGGCCTTATTTAGTAAACATTTTTACTTTTGTTAACCTAGCCCGTATTCATAACGCACTAAACCTTTTTATCGCGTTAAACGCCTTTTCTCGACAAGAAAAGCACAATTTCATCAAAAACAAACAAAACAAGAAAAATGAATCTAT
This sequence comes from Lampris megalopsis, assembly GCA_022114975.2. NCBI lineage: Eukaryota > Metazoa > Chordata > Actinopteri > Lampriformes > Lampridae > Lampris > Lampris megalopsis. Next base: position 37,503 of record JAJHIY020000734.1, on the reverse strand, counting down.
TCAACAAGTCTGCAACACATCCTTTAGAGTTACATGATTTCACCCAATGTCAATGTGTAATTTCTCCAGTTCTGATCATTGTTTAGGTTGTTGGTAGCTTGGTCCAATGCCAAAACACAGTGAAATCTTTTTATGGCTTTAAACGCGTTTTCTCCTCGAGAGAAACATGATTTCACTAAAAACGTTATAGTTTAAACATGCTTGTTGTACATGTCTGCAAACACTCAGAGCCTTAAAGTACGGCTTTCATCAATGGGTTTTTTGGTGAGAAACCTTCTATTTCAAGGTTCTGTGCGTTTTCAGACACGTACAATATGTATTTTTTGTGTTTCTGATGAAATCCCTCCTTTTAATGCATTTTCTCACAGAAAATGAATCTCTCGCCATGGGAAAATGGCTTTCTTGAAAAAGCATATTCTGGTCGAGAAATGGTGTTTTTAACAATAAAAACGTCTCCCGGCCTTATTTAGTTCACATTTTTACTTTTGTTAACCTAGCCCGTATTCATAACGCACTAAACCTTTTTATCGCTTTAAACGCCTTTTCTCGACAAGAAAAGCACAATTTCATCAAAAACAAACAAAACAAGAAAAATGAATCTACTCAACAAGTCTGCAACACATCCTTTAGAGTTACATGATTTCACCCAATGTCAATGTGTAATTTCTCCAGTTCTGATCATTGTTTAGGTTGTTGGTAGCTTGGTCCAATGCCAAAACACAGTGAAATCTTTTTATGGCTTTAAACGCGTTTTCTCCTCGAGAGAAACATGATTTCACTAAAAACGTTATAGTTTAAACATGCTTGTTGTACATGTCTGCAAACACTCAGAGCCTTAAAGTAGGGTTTTCACCGATGTGTTTTTTGGTGAGAAACCTTCTATTTCAAGGTTCTGTGCGTTTTCAGACACGTACAATATGTATTTTTTGTGTTTCTGATGAAATCCCTCCTTTTAATGCATTTTCTCACAGAAAATGAGTCTCTCACCATGGGAAAATGGCTTTCTTGAAAAAGGATATTCTGGTCGAGAAATGGTGTTTTTAACAATAAAAACGTCTCCCGGCCTTATTTAGTTCACATTTTTACTTTTGTTAACCTAGCCCGTATTCATAACGCACTAAACCTTTTTATCGCGTTAAACGCCTTTTCTCGACAAGAAAAGCACAATTTCATCAAAAACAAACAAAACAAGAAAAATGAATCTACTCAACAAGTCTGCAACACATCCTTTAGAGTTACATGATTTCACCCAATGTCAATGTGTAATTTCTCCAGTTCTGATCATTGTTTAGGTTGTTGGTAGCTTGGTCCAATGCCAAAACACAGTGAAATCTTTTTATGGCTTTAAACGCGTTTTCTCCTCGAGAGAAACATGATTTCACTAAAAACGTTATAGTTTAAACATGCTTGTTGTACATGTCTGCAAACACTCAGAGCCTTAAAGTAGGGTTTTCACCGATGTGTTTTTTGGTGAGAAACCTTCTATTTCAAGGTTCTGTGCGTTTTCAGACACGTACAATATGTATTTTTTGTGTTTCTTATGAAATCCCTCCTTTTAATGCATTTTCTCACAGAAAATGAGTCTCTCACCATGGGAAAATGGCTTTCTTGAAAAAGGATATTCTGGTCGAGAAATGGTGTTTTTAACAATAAAAACGTCTCCCGGCCTTATTTAGTTCACATTTTTACTTTTGTTAACCTAGCCCGTATTCATAACGCACTAAACCTTTTTATCGCGTTAAACGCCTTTTCTCGACAAGAAAAGCACAATTTCATCAAAAACAAACAAAACAAGAAAAATGAATCTACTCAACAAGTCTGCAACACATCCTTTAGAGTTACATGATTTCACCCAATGTCAATGTGTAATTTCTCCAGTTCTGATCATTGTTTAGGTTGTTGGTAGCTTGGTCCAATGCCAAAACACAGTGAAATCTTTTTATGGCTTTAATCGCGTTTTCTCCTCGAGAGAAACATGATTTCACTAAAAACGTTATAGTTTAAACATGCTTGTTGTACATGTCTGCAAACACTCAGAGCCTTAAAGTAGGGTTTTCACCGATGTGTTTTTTGGTGAGAAACCTTCTATTTCAAGGTTCTGTGCGTTTTCAGACACGTACAATATGTATTTTTTGTGTTTCTGATGAAATCCCTCCTTTTAATGCATTTTCTCACAGAAAATGAGTCTCTCACCATGGGAAAATGGCTTTCTTGAAAAAGCATATTCTGGTCGAGAAATGGTGTTTTTAACAATAAAAACGTCTCCCGGCCTTATTTAGTTCACATTTTTACTTTTGTTAACCTAGCCCGTATTCATAACGCACTAAACCTTTTTATCGCGTTAAACGCCTTTTCTCGACACGAAAAGCACAATTTCATCAAAAACAAACAAAACAAGAAAAATGAATCTATTCAACAAGTCTGCAACACATCCTTAAGAGTTACATGATTTCACCCAATGTCAATGTGTAATTTCTCCAGTTCTGATCATTGTTTAGGTTGTTGGTAGCTTGGTCCAATGCCAAAACACAGTGAAATCTTTTTATGGCTTTAAACGCGTTTTCTCCTCGAGAGAAACATGATTTCACTAAAAACGTTATAGTTTAAACATGCTTGTTGTACATGTCTGCAAACACTCAGAGCCTTAAAGTACGGCTTTCATCAATGGGTTTTTTGGTGAGAAACCTTCTATTTCAAGGTTCTGTGCGTTTTCAGACACGTACAATATGTATTTTTTGTGTTTCTGATGAAATCCCTCCTTTTAATGCATTTTCTCACAGAAAATGAATCTCTCGCCATGGGAAAATGGCTTTCTTGAAAAAGCATATTCTGGTCGAGAAATGGTGTTTTTAACAATAAAAACGTCTCCCGGCCTTATTTAGTTCACATTTTTACTTTTGTTAACCTAGCCCGTATTCATAACGCACTAAACCTTTTTATCGCGTTAAACGCCTTTTCTCGACAAGAAAAGCACAATTTCATCAAAAACAAACAAAACAAGAAAAATGAATCTACTCAACAAGTCTGCAACACATCCTTTAGAGTTACATGATTTCACCCAATGTCAATGTGTAATTTCTCCAGTTCTGATCATTGTTTAGGTTGTTGGTAGCTTGGTCCAATGCCAAAACACAGTGAAATCTTTTTATGGCTTTAAACGCGTTTTCTCCTCGAGAGAAACATGATTTCACTAAAAACGTTATAGTTTAAACATGCTTGTTGTACATGTCTGCAAACACTCAGAGCCTTAAAGTAGGGTTTTCACCGATGTGTTTTTTGGTGAGAAACCTTCTATTTCAAGGTTCTGTGCGTTTTCAGACACGTACAATATGTATTTTTTGTGTTTCTGATGAAATCCCTCCTTTTAATGCATTTTCTCACAGAAAATGAGTCTCTCACCATGGGAAAATGGCTTTCTTGAAAAAGCATATTCTGGTCGAGAAATGGTGTTTTTAACAATAAAAACGTCTCCCGGCCTTATTTAGTTCACATTTTTACTTTTGTTAACCTAGCCCGTATTCATAACGCACTAAACCTTTTTATCGCGTTAAACGCCTTTTCTCGACAAGAAAAGCACAATTTCATCAAAAACAAACAAAACAAGAAAAATTAATCTACTCAACAAGTCTGCAACACATCCTTTAGAGTTACATGATTTCACCCAATGTCAATGTGTAATTTCTCCAGTTCTGATCATTGTTTAGGTTGTTGGTAGCTTGGTCCAATGCCAAAACACAGTGAAATCTTTTTATGGCTTTAAACGCGTTTTCTCCTCGAGAGAAACATGATTTCACTAAAAACGTTATAGTTTAAACATGCTTGTTGTACATGTCTGCAAACACTCAGAGCCTTAAAGTACGGCTTTCATCAATGGGTTTTTTGGTGAGAAACCTTCTATTTCAAGGTTCTGTGCGTTTTCAGACACGTACAATATGTATTTTTTGTGTTTCTGATGAAATCCCTCCTTTTAATGCATTTTCTCACAGAAAATGAATCTCTCGCCATGGGAAAATGGCTTTCTTGAAAAAGCATATTCTGGTCGAGAAATGGTGTTTTTAACAATAAAAACGTCTCCCGGCCTTATTTAGTTCACATTTTTACTTTTGTTAACCTAGCCCGTATTCATAACGCACTAAACCTTTTTATCGCGTTAAACGCCTTTTCTCGACAAGAAAAGCACAATTTCATCAAAAACAAACAAAACAAGAAAAATGAATCTACTCAACAAGTCTGCAACACATCCTTTAGAGTTACATGATTTCACCCAATGTCAATGTGTAATTTCTCCAGTTCTGATCATTGTTTAGGTTGTTGGTAGCTTGGTCCAATGCCAAAACACAGTGAAATCTTTTTATGGCTTTAAACGCGTTTTCTCCTCGAGAGAAACATGATTTCACTAAAAACGTTATAGTTTAAACATGCTTGTTGTACATGTCTGCAAACACTCAGAGCCTTAAAGTAGGGTTTTCACCGATGTGTTTTTTGGTGAGAAACCTTCTATTTCAAGGTTCTGTGCGTTTTCAGACACGTACAATATGTATTTTTTGTGTTTCTGATGAAATCCCTCCTTTTAATGCATTTTCTCACAGAAAATGAGTCTCTCACCATGGGAAAATGGCTTTCTTGAAAAAGCATATTCTGGTCGAGAAATGGTGTTTTTAACAATAAAAACGTCTCCCGGCCTTATTTAGTTCACATTTTTACTTTTGTTAACCTAGCCCGTATTCATAACGCACTAAACCTTTTTATCGCGTTAAACGCCTTTTCTCGACAAGAAAAGCACAATTTCATCAAAAACAAACAAAACAAGAAAAATGAATCTATTCAACAAGTCTGCAACACATCCTTTAGAGTTACATGATTTCACCCAATGTCAATGTGTAATTTCTCCAGTTCTGATCATTGTTTAGGTTGTTGGTAGCTTGGTCCAATGCCAAAACACAGTGAAATCTTTTTATGGCTTTAAACGCGTTTTCTCCTCGAGAGAAACATGATTTCACTAAAAACGTTATAGTTTAAACATGCTTGTTGTACATGTCTGCAAACACTCAGAGCCTTAAAGTAGGGTTTTCACCGATGTGTTTTTTGGTGAGAAACCTTCTATTTCAAGGTTCTGTGCGTTTTCAGACACGTACAATATGTATTTTTTGTGTTTCTGATGAAATCCCTCCTTTTAATGCATTTTCTCACAGAAAATGAGTCTCTCACCATGGGAAAATGGCTTTCTTGAAAAAGCATATTCTGGTCGAGAAATGGTGTTTTTAACAATAAAAACGTCTCCCGGCCTTATTTAGTTCACATTTTTACTTTTGTTAACCTAGCCCGTATTCATAACGCACTAAACCTTTTTATCGCGTTAAACGCCTTTTCTCGACAAGAAAAGCACAATTTCATCAAAAACAAACAAAACAAGAAAAATGAATCTACTCAACAAGTCTGCAACACATCCTTTAGAGTTACATGATTTCACCCAATGTCAATGTGTAATTTCTCCAGTTCTGATCATTGTTTAGGTTGTTGGTAGCTTGGTCCAATGCCAAAACACAGTGAAATCTTTTTATGGCTTTAAACGCGTTTTCTCCTCGAGAGAAACATGATTTCACTAAAAACGTTATAGTTTAAACATGCTTGTTGTACATGTCTGCAAACACTCAGAGCCTTAAAGTACGGCTTTCATCAATGGGTTAGTTGGTGAGAAACCTTCTATTTCAAGGTTCTGTGCGTTTTCAGACACGTACAATATGTATTTTTTGTGTTTCTGATGAAATCCCTCCTTTTAATGCATTTTCTCACAGAAAATGAATCTCTCGCCATGGGAAAATGGCTTTCTTGAAAAAGCATATTCTGGTCGAGAAATGGTGTTTTAAACAATAAAAACGTCTCCCGGCCTTATTTAGTTCACATTTTAACTTTTGTTAACCTAGCCCGTATTCATAACGCACTAAACCTTTTTATCGTGTTAAACGCCTTTTCTCGACAAGAAAAGCACAATTTCATCAAAAACAAACAAAACAAGAAAAATGAATCTACTCAACAAGTCTGCAACACATCCTTTAGAGTTACATGATTTCACCCAATGTCAATGTGTAATTTCTCCAGTTCTGATCATTGTTTAGGTTGTTGGTAGCTTGGTCCAATGCCAAAACACAGTGAAATCTTTTTATGGCTTTAAACGCGTTTTCTCCTCGAGAGAAACATGATTTCACTAAAAACGTTATAGTTTAAACATGCTTGTTGTACATGTCTGCAAACACTCAGAGCCTTAAAGTACGGCTTTCATCAATGGGTTTTTTGGTGAGAAACCTTCTATTTCAAGGTTCTGTGCGTTTTCAGACACGTACAATATGTATTTTTTGTGTTTCTGATGAAATCCCTCCTTTTAATGCATTTTCTCACAGAAAATGAATCTCTCGCCATGGGAAAATGGCTTTCTTGAAAAAGCATATTCTGGTCGAGAAATGGTGTTTTTAACAATAAAAACGTCTCCCGGCCTTATTTAGTTCACATTTTTACTTTTGTTAACCTAGCCCGTATTCATAACGCACTAAACCTTTTTATCGCTTTAAACGCCTTTTCTCGACAAGAAAAGCACAATTTCATCAAAAACAAACAAAACAAGAAAAATGAATCTACTCAACAAGTCTGCAACACATCCTTTAGAGTTACATGATTTCACCCAATGTCAATGTGTAATTTCTCCAGTTCTGATCATTGTTTAGGTTGTTGGTAGCTTGGTCCAATGCCAAAACACAGTGAAATCTTTTTATGGCTTTAAACGCGTTTTCTCCTCGAGAGAAACATGATTTCACTAAAAACGTTATAGTTTAAACATGCTTGTTGTACATGTCTGCAAACACTCAGAGCCTTAAAGTACGGCTTTCATCAATGGGTTTTTTGGTGAGAAACCTTCTATTTCAAGGTTCTGTGCGTTTTCAGACACGTACAATATGTATTTTTTGTGTTTCTGATGAAATCCCTCCTTTTAATGCATTTTCTCACAGAAAATGAATCTCTCGCCATGGGAAAATGGCTTTCTTGAAAAAGCATATTCTGGTCGAGAAATGGTGTTTTTAACAATAAAAACGTCTCCCGGCCTTATTTAGTTCACATTTTTACTTTTGTTAACCTAGCCCGTATTCATAACGCACTAAACCTTTTTATCGCTTTAAACGCCTTTTCTCGACAAGAAAAGCACAATTTCATCAAAAACAAACAAAACAAGAAAAATTAATCTACTCAACAAGTCTGCAACACATCCTTTAGAGTTACATGATTTCACCCAATGTCAATGTGTAATTTCTCCAGTTCTGATCATTGTTTAGGTTGTTGGTAGCTTGGTCCAATGCCAAAACACAGTGAAATCTTTTTATGGCTTTAAACGCGTTTTCTCCTCGAGAGAAACATGATTTCACTAAAAACGTTATAGTTTAAACATGCTTGTTGTACATGTCTGCAAACACTCAGAGCCTTAAAGTAGGGTTTTCACCGATGTGTTTTTTGGTGAGAAACCTTCTATTTCAAGGTTCTGTGCGTTTTCAGACACGTACAATATGTATTTTTTGTGTTTCTGATGAAATCCCTCCTTTTAATGCATTTTCTCACAGAAAATGAGTCTCTCACCATGGGAAAATGGCTTTCTTGAAAAAGCATATTCTGGTCGAGAAATGGTGTTTTTAACAATAAAAACGTCTCCCGGCCTTATTTAGTTCACATTTTTACTTTTGTTAACCTAGCCCGTATTCATAACGCACTAAACCTTTTTATCGCGTTAAACGCCTTTTCTCGACAAGAAAAGCACAATTTCATCAAAAACAAACAAAACAAGAAAAATGAATCTATTCAACAAGTCTGCAACACATCCTTTAGAGTTACATGATTTCACCCAATGTCAATGTGTAATTTCTCCAGTTCTGATCATTGTTTAGGTTGTTGGTAGCTTGGTCCAATGCCAAAACACAGTGAAATCTTTTTATGGCTTTAAACGCGTTTTCTCCTCGAGAGAAACATGATTTCACTAAAAACGTTATAGTTTAAACATGCTTGTTGTACATGTCTGCAAACACTCAGAGCCTTAAAGTAGGGTTTTCACCGATGTGTTTTTTGGTGAGAAACCTTCTATTTCAAGGTTCTGTGCGTTTTCAGACACGTACAATATGTATTTTTTGTGTTTCTGATGAAATCCCTCCTTTTAATGCATTTTCTCACAGAAAATGAGTCTCTCACCATGGGAAAATGGCTTTCTTGAAAAAGCATATTCTGGTCGAGAAATGGTGTTTTAAACAATAAAAACGTCTCCCGGCCTTATTTAGTTCACATTTTTACTTTTGTTAACCTAGCCCGTATTCATAACGCACTAAACCTTTTTTGTCGCGTTAAACGCCTTTTCTTGACAAGAAAAGCACAATTTCATCAAAAACAAACAAAACAAGAAAAATGAATCTATTCAACAAGTCTGCAACACATCCTTAAGAGTTACATGATTTCACCCAATGTCAATGTGTAATTTCTCCAGTAATGATCATTGTTTAGGTTGTTGGTAGCTTGGTCCAATGTCAAAACACAGTGAAATCTTTTTATGGCTTTAATCGCGTTTTGTCCTCGAGAGAAACACGATTTCACTAAAAACGTTATAGTTTAAACATGCTTGTTGTATATGTCTGCAAACACTCAGAGCCTTAAAGTAGGGTTTTCACCGATGTGTTTTTTGGTGAGAAACCTTCTATTTCAAGGTTCTGTGCGTTTTCAGACACGTACAATATGTATTTTTTGTGTTTCTGATGAAATCCCTCCTTTTAATGCATTTTCTCACAGAAAATGAATCTCTCGCCATGGGAAAATGGCTTTCTTGAAAAAGCATATTCTGGTCGAGAAATGGTGTTTTTAACAATAAAAACGTCTCCCGGCCTTATTTAGTTCACATTTTTACTTTTGTTAACCTAGCCCGTATTCATAACGCACTAAACCTTTTTATCGCGTTAAACGCCTTTTCTCGACAAGAAAAGCACAATTTCATCAAAAACAAACAAAACAAGAAAAATGAATCTATTCAACAAGTCTGCAACACATCCTTTAGAGTTACATGATTTCACCCAATGTCAATGTGTAATTTCTCCAGTTCTGATCATTGTTTAGGTTGTTGGTAGCTTGGTCCAATGCCAAAACACAGTGAAATCTTTTTATGGCTTTAAACGCGTTTTCTCCTCGAGAGAAACATGATTTCACTAAAAACGTTATAGTTTAAACATGCTTGTTGTACATGTCTGCAAACACTCAGAGCCTTAAAGTAGGGTTTTCACCGATGTGTTTTTTGGTGAGAAACCTTCTATTTCAAGGTTCTGTGCGTTTTCAGACACGTACAATATGTATTTTTTGTGTTTCTGATGAAATCCCTCCTTTTAATGCATTTTCTCACAGAAAATGAGTCTCTCACCATGGGAAAATGGCTTTCTTGAAAAAGCATATTCTGGTCGAGAAATGGTGTTTTAAACAATAAAAACGTCTCCCGGCCTTATTTAGTTCACATTTTTACTTTTGTTAACCTAGCCCGTATTCATAACGCACTAAACCTTTTTTGTCGCGTTAAACGCCTTTTCTTGACAAGAAAAGCACAATTTCATCAAAAACAAACAAAACAAGAAAAATGAATCTATTCAACAAGTCTGCAACACATCCTTAAGAGTTACATGATTTCACCCAATGTCAATGTGTAATTTCTCCAGTAATGATCATTGTTTAGGTTGTTGGTAGCTTGGTCCAATGTCAAAACACAGTGAAATCTTTTTATGGCTTTAATCGCGTTTTGTCCTCGAGAGAAACACGATTTCACTAAAAACGTTATAGTTTAAACATGCTTGTTGTATATGTCTGCAAACACTCAGAGCCTTAAAGTAGGGTTTTCACCGATGTGTTTTTTGGTGAGAAACCTTCTATTTCAAGGTTCTGTGCGTTTTCAGACACGTACAATATGTATTTTTTGTGTTTCTGATGAAATCCCTCCTTTTAATGCATTTTCTCACAGAAAATGAATCTCTCGCCATGGGAAAATGGCTTTCTTGAAAAAGCATATTCTGGTCGAGAAATGGTGTTTTTAACAATAAAAACGTCTCCCGGCCTTATTTAGTTCACATTTTTACTTTTGTTAACCTAGCCCGTATTCATAACGCACTAAACCTTTTTATCGCGTTAAACGCCTTTTCTCGACAAGAAAAGCACAATTTCATCAAAAACAAACAAAACAAGAAAAATGAATCTACTCAACAAGTCTGCAACACATCCTTTAGAGTTACATGATTTCACCCAATGTCAATGTGTAATTTCTCCAGTTCTGATCATTGTTTAGGTTGTTGGTAGCTTGGTCCAATGCCAAAACACAGTGAAATCTTTTTATGGCTTTAAACGCGTTTTCTCCTCGAGAGAAACATGATTTCACTAAAAACGTTATAGTTTAAACATGCTTGTTGTACATGTCTGCAAACACTCGGAGCCTTAAAGTAGGGTTTTCACCGATGTGTTTTTTGGTGAGAAACCTTCTATTTCAAGGTTCTGTGCGTTTTCAGACACGTACAAAATGTATTTTTTGTGTTTCTGATGAAATCCCTCCTTTTAATGCATTTTCTCACAGAAAATGAGTCTCTCACCATGGGAAAATGGCTTTCTTGAAAAAGCATATTCTGGTCGAGAAATGGTGTTTTTAACAATAAAAACGTCTCCCGGCCTTATTTAGTTCACATTTTTACTTTTGTTAACCTAGCCCGTATTCATAACGCACTAAACCTTTTTGTCGCGTTAAACGCCTTTTCTCGACAAGAAAAGCACAATTTCATCAAAAACAAACAAAACAAGAAAAATGAATCTATTCAACAAGTCTGCAACACATCCTTTAGAGTTACATGATTTCACCCAATGTCAATGTGTAATTTCTCCAGTTCTGATCATTGTTTAGGTTGTTGGTAGCTTGGTCCAATGCCAAAACACAGTGAAATCTTTTTATGGCTTTAAACGCGTTTTCTCCTCGAGAGAAACATGATTTCACTAAAAACGTTATAGTTTAAACATGCTTGTTGTACATGTCTGCAAACACTCAGAGCCTTAAAGTAGGGTTTTCACCGATGTGTTTTTTGGTGAGAAACCTTCTATTTCAAGGTTCTGTGCGTTTTCAGACACGTACAATATGTATTTTTTGTGTTTCTGATGAAATCCCTCCTTTTAATGCATTTTCTCACAGAAAAAGAGTCTCTCACCATGGGAAAATGGCTTTCTTGAAAAAGCATATTCTGGTCGAGAAATGGTGTTTTTAACAATAAAAACGTCTCCCGGCCTTATTTAGTTCACATTTTTACTTTTGTTAACCTAGCCCGTATTCATAACGCACTAAACCTTTTTGTCGCGTTAAACGCCTTTTCTCGACAAGAAAAGCACAATTTCATCAAAAACAAACAAAACAAGAAAAATGAATCTATTCAACAAGTCTGCAACACATCCTTTAGAGTTACATGATTTCACCCAATGTCAATGTGTAATTTCTCCAGTTCTGATCATTGTTTAGGTTGTTGGTAGCTTGGTCCAATGCCAAAACACAGTGAAATCTTTTTATGGCTTTAAACGCGTTTTCTCCTCGAGAGAAACATGATTTCACTAAAAACGTTATAGTTTAAACATGCTTGTTGTACATGTCTGCAAACACTCAGAGCCTTAAAGTACGGCTTTCATCAATGGGTTTTTTGGTGAGAAACCTTCTATTTCAAGGTTCTGTGCGTTTTCAGACACGTACAATATGTATTTTTTGTGTTTCTGATGAAATCCCTCCTTTTAATGCATTTTCTCACAGAAAATGAGTCTCTCACCATGGGAAAATGGCTTTCTTGAAAAAGCATATTCTGGTCGAGAAATGGTGTTTTTAACAATAAAAACGTCTCCCGGCCTTATTTAGTTCACATTTTTACTTTTGTTAACCTAGCCCGTATTCATAACGCACTAAACCTTTTTATCGCGTTAAACGCCTTTTCTCGACAAGAAAAGCACAATTTCATCAAAAACAAACAAAACAAGAAAAATGAATCTACTCAACAAGTCTGCAACACATCCTTTAGAGTTACATGATTTCACCCAATGTCAATGTGTAATTTCTCCAGTTCTGATCATTGTTTAGGTTGTTGGTAGCTTGGTCCAATGCCAAAACACAGTGAAATCTTTTTATGGCTTTAAACGCGTTTTCTCCTCGAGAGAAACATGATTTCACTAAAAACGTTATAGTTTAAACATGCTTGTTGTACATGTCTGCAAACACTCAGAGCCTTAAAGTAGGGTTTTCACCGATGTGTTTTTTGGTGAGAAACCTTCTATTTCAAGGTTCTGTGCGTTTTCAGACACGTACAATATGTATTTTTTGTGTTTCTGATGAAATCCCTCCTTTTAATGCATTTTCTCACAGAAAATGAGTCTCTCACCATGGGAAAATGGCTTTCTTGAAAAAGCATATTCTGGTCGAGAAATGGTGTTTTTAACAATAAAAACGTCTCCCGGCCTTATTTAGTTCACATTTTTACTTTTGTTAACCTAGCCCGTATTCATAACGCACTAAACCTTTTTATCGCGTTAAACGCCTTTTCTCGACAAGAAAAGCACAATTTCATCAAAAACAAACAAAACAAGAAAAATGAATCTATTCAACAAGTCTGCAACACATCCTTTAGAGTTACATGATTTCACCCAATGTCAATGTGTAATTTCTCCAGTTCTGATCATTGTTTAGGTTGTTGGTAGCTTGGTCCAATGCCAAAACACAGTGAAATCTTTTTATGGCTTTAAACGCGTTTTCTCCTCGAGAGAAACATGATTTCACTAAAAACGTTATAGTTTAAACATGCTTGTTGTACATGTCTGCAAACACTCAGAGCCTTAAAGTAGGGTTTTCACCGATGTGTTTTTTGGTGAGAAACCTTCTATTTCAAGGTTATGTGCGTTTTCAGACACGTACAATATGTATTTTTTGTGTTTCTGATGAAATCCCTCCTTTTAATGCATTTTCTCACAGAAAATGAATCTCTCGCCATGGGAAAATGGCTTTCTTGAAAAAGCATATTCTGGTCGAGAAATGGTGTTTTAAACAATAAAAACGTCTCCCGGCCTTATTTAGTTCACATTTTAACTTTTGTTAACCTAGCCCGTATTCATAACGCACTAAACCTTTTTATCGTGTTAAACGCCTTTTCTCGACAAGAAAAGCACAATTTCATCAAAAACAAACAAAACAAGAAAAATGAATCTACTCAGCAAGTCTGCAACACATCCTTTAGAGTTACATGATTTCACCCAATGTCAATGTGTAATTTCTCCAGTTCTGATCATTGTTTAGGTTGTTGGTAGCTTGGTCCAATGCCAAAACACAGTGAAATCTTTTTATGGCTTTAAACGCGTTTTCTCCTCGAGAGAAACATGATTTCACTAAAAACGTTATAGTTTAAACATGCTTGTTGTACATGTCTGCAAACACTCAGAGCCTTAAAGTAGGGTTTTCACCGATGTGTTTTTTGGTGAGAAACCTTCTATTTCAAGGTTCTGTGCGTTTTCAGACACGTACAATATGTATTTTTTTGTTTCTGATGAAATCCCTCCTTTTAATGCATTTTCTCACAGAAAATGAGTCTCTCGCCATGGGAAAATGGCTTTCTTGAAAAAGCATATTCTGGTCGAGAAATGGTGTTTTAAACAATAAAAACGTCTCCCGGCCTTATTTAGTTCACATTTTTACTTTTGTTAAGCTAGCCCGTATTCATAACGCACTAAACCTTTTTATCGCGTTAAACGCCTTTTCTCGACAAGAAAAGCACAATTTCATCAAAAACAAACAAAACAAGAAAAATGAATCTATTCAACAAGTCTGCAACACATCCTTTAGAGTTACATGATTTCACCCAATGTCAATGTGTAATTTCTCCAGTTCTGATCATTGTTTAGGTTGTTGGTAGCTTGGTCCAATGCCAAAACACAGTGAAATCTTTTTATGGCTTTAAACGCGTTTTCTCCTCGAGAGAAACATGATTTCACTAAAAACGTTATAGTTTAAACATGCTTGTTGTACATGTCTGCAAACACTCAGAGCCTTAAAATACGGCTTTCACCAATGTGTTTTTTGGTGAGAAACCTTCTATTTCAAGGTTCTGTGCGTTTTCAGACACGTACAATATGTATTTTTTGTGTTTCTGATGAAATCCCTCCTTTTAATGCATTTTCTCACAGAAAATGAGTCTCTCGCCATGGGAAAATGGCTTTCTTGAAAAAGCATATTCTGGTCGAGAAATGGTGTTTTAAACAATAAAAACGTCTCCCGGCCTTATTTAGTTCACATTTTTACTTTTGTTAACCTAGCCCGTATTCATAACGCACTAAACCTTTTTATCGCGTTAAACGCCTTTCCTCGACAAGAAAAGCACAATTTCATCAAAAACAAACAAAACAAGAAAAATGAATCTATTCAACAAGTCTGCAACACATCCTTAAGAGTTACATGATTTCACCCAATGTCAATGTGTAATTTCTCCAGTTCTGATCATTGTTTAGGTTGTTGGTAGCTTGGTCCAATGCCAAAACACAGTGAAATCTTTTTATGGCTTTAATCGCGTTTTCTCCTCGAGAGAAACATGATTTCACTAAAAAAGTTATAGTTTAAACATGCTTGTTGTACATGTCTGCAAACACTCAGAGCCTTAAAGTACGGCTTTCATCGATGGGTTTTTTGGTGAGAAACCTTCTATTTCAAGGTTCTGTGCGTTTTCAGACACGTACAATATGTATTTTTTGTGTTTCTGATGAAATCCCTCCTTTTAATGCATTTTCTCACAGAAAATGAGTCTCTCGCCATGGGAAAATGGCTTTCTTGAAAAAGCATATTCTGGTCGAGAAATGGTGTTTTAAACAATAAAAACGTCTCCCGGCCTTATTTAGTTCACATTTTTACTTTTGTTAACCTAGCCCGTATTCATAACGCACTAAACCTTTTTGTCGCGTTAAACGCCTTTTCTGGACAAGAAAAGCACAATTTCATCAAAAACAAACAAAACAAGAAAAATGAATCTATTCAACAAGTCTGCAACACATCCTTTAGAGTTACATGATTTCACCCAATGTCAATGTGTAATTTCTCCAGTTCTGATCATTGTTTAGGTTGTTGGTAGCTTGGTCCAATGCCAAAACACAGTGAAATCTTTTTATGGCTTTAATCGCGTTTTCTCCTCGAGAGAAACACGATTTCACTAAAAACGTTATAGTTTAAACATGCTTGTTGTACATGTCTGCAAACACTCAGAGCCTTAAAGTAGGGTTTTCACCGATGTGTTTTTTGGTGAGAAACCTTCTATTTCAAGGTTCTGTGCGTTTTCAGACAAGTACAATATGTATTTTTTGTGTTTCTGATGAAATCCCTCCTTTTAATGCATTTTCTCACAGAAAATGAGTCTCTCGCCATGGGAAAATGGCTTTCTTGAAAAAGCATATTCTGGTCGAGAAATGGTGTTTTAAATAATAAAAACGTCTCCCGGCCTTATTTAGTTCACATTTTTACTTTTGTTAACCTAGCCCGTATTCATAACGCACTAAACCTTTTTATCGCGTTAAACGCCTTTTCTCGACAAGAAAAGCACAATTTCATCAAAAACAAACAAAACAAGAAAAACGAATCTACTCAACAAGTCTGCAACACATCCTTTAGAGTTACATGATTTCACCCAATGTCAATGTGTAATTTCTCCAGTTCTGATCATTGTTTAGGTTGTTGGTAGCTTGGTCCAATGCCAAAACACAGTGAAATCTTTTTATGGCTTTAATCGCGTTTTCTCCTCGAGAGAAACATGATTTCACTAAAAACGTTATAGTTTAAACATGCTTGTTGTACATGTCTGCAAACACTCAGAGCCTTAAAGTACGGCTTTCATCGATGGGTTTTTTGGTGAGAAACCTTCTATTTCAAGGTTCTGTGCGTTTTCAGACACGTACAATATGTATTTTTTGTGTTTCTGATGAAATCCCTCCTTTTAATGCATTTTCTCACAGAAAATGAGTCTCTCGCCATGGGAAAATGGCTTTCTTGAAAAAGCATATTCTGGTCGAGAAATGGTGTTTTAAACAATAAAAACGTCTCCCGGCCTTATTTAGTTCACATTTTTACTTTTGTTAACCTAGCCCGTATTCATAACGCACTAAACCTTTTTGTCGCGTTAAACGCCTTTTCTCGACAAGAAAAGCACAATTTCATCAAAAACAAACAAAACAAGAAAAATGAATCTATTCAACAAGTCTGCAACACATCCTTTAGAGTTACATGATTTCACCCAATGTCAATGTGTAATTTCTCCAGTTCTGATCATTGTTTAGGTTGTTGGTAGCTTGGTCCAATGCCAAAACACAGTGAAATCTTTTTATGGCTTTAAACGCGTTTTCTCCCCGAGAGAAACATGATTTCACTAAAAACGTTATAGTTTAAACATGCTTGTTGTACATGTCTGCAAACACTCAGAGCCTTAAAGTACGGCTTTCATCAATGGGTTAGTTGGTGAGAAACCTTCTATTTCAAGGTTCTGTGCGTTTTCAGACACGTACAATATGTATTTTTTGTGTTTCTGATGAAATCCCTCCTTTTAATGCATTTTCTCACAGAAAATGAGTCTCTCGCCATGGGAAAATGGCTTTCTTGAAAAAGCATATTCTGGTCGAGAAATGGTGTTTTAAACAATAAAAACGTCTCCCGGCCTTATTTAGTTCACATTTTTACTTTTGTTAACCTAGCCCGTATTCATAACGCACTGCAACTTTTTATCGCGTTAAACGCCTTTTTTCGACAAGAAAAGCACAATTTCATCAAAAACAAACAAAACAAGAAAAATGAATCTACTCAACAAGTCTGCAACACATCCTTAAGAGTTACATGATTTCACCCAATGTCAATGTGTAATTTCTCCAGTTCTGATCATTGTTTAGGTTGTTGGTAGCTTGGTCCAATGCCAAAACACAGTGAAATCTTTTTATGGCTTTAAACGCGTTTTCTCCTCGAGAGAAACATGATTTCACTAAAAACGTTATAGTTTAAACATGCCTGTTGTACATGTCTGCAAACACTCAGAGCCTTAAAGTACGGCTTTCATCAATATGTTTTTTGGTGAGAAACCTTCTATTTCAAGGTTCTGTGCGTTTTCAGACACGTACAATATGTATTTTTTGTGTTTCTGATGAAATCCCTCCTTTTAATGCATTTTCTCACAGAAAATGAGTCTCTCGCCATGGGAAAATGGCTTTCTTGAAAAAGCATATTCTGGTCGAGAAATGGTGTTTTAAACAATAAAAACGTCTCCCGGCCTTATTTAGTTCACATTTTTACTTTTGTTAACCTAGCCCGTATTCATAACGCACTAAACCTTTTTGTCGCGTTAAACGCCTTTTCTCGACAAGAAAAGCACAATTTCATCAAAAACAAACAAAACAAGAAAAATGAATCTATTCAACAAGTCTGCAACACATCCTTTAGAGTTACATGATTTCACCCAATGTCAATGTGTAATTTCTCCAGTTCTGATCATTGTTTAGGTTGTTGGTAGCTTGGTCCAATGCCAAAACACAGTGAAATCTTTTTATGGCTTTAATCGCGTTTTCTCCTCGAGAGAAACATGATTTCACTAAAAACGTTATAGTTTAAACATGCTTGTTGTACATGTCTGCAAACACTCAGAGCCTTAAAGTACGGCTTTCATCAATGGGTTAGTTGGTGAGAAACCTTCTATTTCAAGGTTCTGTGCGTTTTCAGACACGTACAATATGTATTTTTTGTGTTTCTGATGAAATCCCTCCTTTTAATGCATTTTCTCACAGAAAATGAATCTCTCGCCATGGGAAAATGGCTTTCTTGAAAAAGCATATTCTGGTCGAGAAATGGTGTTTTTAACAATAAAAACGTCTCCCGGCCTTATTTAGTTCACATTTTTACTTTTGTTAACCTAGCCCGTATTCATAACGCACTAAACCTTTTTATCGCGTTAAACGCCTTTTCTCGACAAGAAAAGCACAATTTCATCAAAAACAAACAAAACAAGAAAAATGAATCTACTCAACAAGTCTGCAACACATCCTTTAGAGTTACATGATTTCACCTAATGTCAATGTGTAATTTCTCCAGTTCTGATCATTGTTTAGGTTGTTGGTAGCTTGGTCCAATGCCAAAACACAGTGAAATCTTTTTATGGCTTTAAACGCGTTTTCTCCTCGAGAGAAACATGATTTCACTAAAAACGTTATAGTTTAAACATGCTTGTTGTACATGTCTGCAAACACTCAGAGCCTTAAAGTAGGGTTTTCACCGATGTGTTTTTTGGTGAGAAACCTTCTATTTCAAGGTTCTGTGCGTTTTCAGACACGTACAATATGTATTTTTTGTGTTTCTGATGAAATCCCTCCTTTTAATGCATTTTCTCACAGAAAATGAGTCTCTCACCATGGGAAAATGGCTTTCTTGAAAAAGCAAATTCTGGTCGAGAAATGGTGTTTTTAACAATAAAAACGTCTCCCGGCCTTATTTAGTTCACATTTTTACTTTTGTTAACCTAGCCCGTATTCATAACGCACTAAACCTTTTTATCGCGTTAAACGCCTTTTCTCGACAAGAAAAGCACAATTTCATCAAAAACAAACAAAACAAGAAAAATGAATCTATTCAACAAGTCTGCAACACATCCTTTAGAGTTACATGATTTCACCTAATGTCAATGTGTAATTTCTCCAGTTCTGATCATTGTTTAGGTTGTTGGTAGCTTGGTCCAATGCCAAAACACAGTGAAATCTTTTTATGGCTTTAAACGCGTTTTCTCCTCGAGAGAAACATGATTTCACTAAAAACGTTATAGTTTAAACATGCTTGTTGTACATGTCTGCAAACACTCAGAGCCTTAAAGTAGGGTTTTCACCGATGTGTTTTTTGGTGAGAAACCTTCTATTTCAAGGTTCTGTGCGTTTTCAGACACGTACAATATGTATTTTTTGTGTTTCTGATGAAATCCCTCCTTTTAATGCATTTTCTCACAGAAAATGAGTCTCTCACCATGGGAAAATGGCTTTCTTGAAAAAGCAAATTCTGGTCGAGAAATGGTGTTTTTAACAATAAAAACGTCTCCCGGCCTGATTTAGTTCACATTTTTACTTTTGTTAACCTAGCCCGTATTCATAACGCACTAAACCTTTTTATCGCGTTAAACGCCTTTTCTCGACAAGAAAAGCACAATTTCATCAAAAACAAACAAAACAAGAAAAATGAATCTATTCAACAAGTCTGCAACACATCCTTTAGAGTTACATGATTTCACCCAATGTCAATGTGTAATTTCTCCAGTTCTGATCATTGTTTAGGTTGTTGGTAGCTTGGTCCAATGCCAAAACACAGTGAAATCTTTTTATGGCTTTAAACGCGTTTTCTCCTCGAGAGAAACATGATTTCACTAAAAACGTTATAGTTTAAACATGCTTGTTGTACATGTCTGCAAACACTCAGAGCCTTAAAGTAGGGTTTTCACCGATGTGTTTTTTGGTGAGAAACCTTCTATTTCAAGGTTCTGTGCGTTTTCAGACACGTACAATATGTATTTTTTGTGTTTCTGATGAAATCCCTCCTTTTAATGCATTTTCTCACAGAAAATGAGTCTCTCACCATGGGAAAATGGCTTTCTTGAAAAAGCATATTCTGGTCGAGAAATGGTGTTTTTAACAATAAAAACGTCTCCCGGCCTTATTTAGTTCACATTTTTACTTTTGTTAACCTAGCCCGTATTCATAACGCACTAAACCTTTTTATCGCGTTAAACGCCTTTTCTCGACAAGAAAAGCACAATTTCATCAAAAACAAACAAAACAAGAAAAATGAATCTATTCAACAAGTCTGCAACACATCCTTTAGAGTTACATGATTTCACCCAATGTCAAAGTGTAATTTCTCCAGTTCTGATCATTGTTTAGGTTGTTGGTAGCTTGGTCCAATGCCAAAACACAGTGAAATCTTTTTATGGCTTTAAACGCGTTTTCTCCTCGAGAGAAACATGATTTCACTAAAAACGTTATAGTTTAAACATGCTTGTTGTACATGTCTGCAAACACTCAGAGCCTTAAAGTACGGCTTTCATCAATGGGTTAGTTGGTGAGAAACCTTCTATTTCAAGGTTCTGTGCGTTTTCAGACACGTACAATATGTATTTTTTGTGTTTCTGATGAAATCCCTCCTTTTAATGCATTTTCTCACAGAAAATGAGTCTCTCGCCATGGGAAAATGGCTTTCTTGAAAAAGCATATTCTGGTCGAGAAATGGTGTTTTAAACAATAAAAACGTCTCCCGGCCTTATTTAGTTCACATTTTTACTTTTGTTAACCTAGCCCGTATTCATAACGCACTAAAACTTTTTATCGCGTTAAACGCCTTTTCTCGACAAGAAAAGCACAATTTCATCAAAAACAAACAAAACAAGAAAAATGAATCTATTCAACAAGTCTGCAACACATCCTTTAGAGTTACATGATTTCACCCAATGTCAATGTGTAATTTCTCCAGTTCTGAACATTGTTTAGGTTGTTGGTAGCTTGGTCCAATGCCAAAACACAGTGAAATCTTTTTATGGCTTTAAACGCGTTTTCTCCTCGAGAGAAACATGATTTCACTAAAAACGTTATAGTTTAAACATGCTTGTTGTACATGTCTGCAAACACTCAGAGCCTTAAAGTACGGCTTTCATCAATGGGTTTTTTGGTGAGAAACCTTCTATTTCTAGGTTCTGTGCGTTTTCAGACACGTACAATATGTATTTTTTGTGTTTCTGATGAAATCCCTCCTTTTAATGCATTTTCTCACAGAAAATGAGTCTCTCGCCATGGGAAAATGGCTTTCTTGAAAAAGCATATTCTGGTCGAGAAATGGTGTTTTAAACAATAAAAACGTCTCCCGGCCTTATTTAGTTCACATTTTTACTTTTGTTAACCTAGCCCGTATTCATAACGCACTAAACCTTTTTGTCGCGTTAAACGCCTTTTCTCGACAAGAAAAGCACAATTTCATCAAAAACAAACAAAACAAGAAAAATGAATCTATTCAACAAGTCTGCAACACATCCTTTAGAGTTACATGATTTCACCCAATGTCAATGTGTAATTTCTCCAGTTCTGATCATTGTTTAGGTTGTTGGTAGCTTGGTCCAATGCCAAAACACAGTGAAATCTTTTTATGGCTTTAATCGCGTTTTCTCCTCGAGAGAAACATGATTTCACTAAAAACGTTATAGTTTAAACATGCTTGTTGTACATGTCTGCAAACACTCAGAGCCTTAAAGTACGGCTTTCATCAATGGGTTAGTTGGTGAGAAACCTTCTATTTCAAGGTTCTGTGCGTTTTCAGACACGTACAATATGTATTTTTTGTGTTTCTGATGAAATCCCTCCTTTTAATGCATTTTCTCACAGAAAATGAGTCTCTCACCATGGGAAAATGGCTTTCTTGAAAAAGCAAATTCTGGTCGAGAAATGGTGTTTTTAACAATAAAAACGTCTCCCGGCCTTATTTAGTTCACATTTTTACTTTTGTTAACCTAGCCCGTATTCATAACGCACTAAACCTTTTTATCGCGTTAAACGCCTTTTCTCGACAAGAAAAGCACAATTTCATCAAAAACAAACAAAACAAGAAAAATGAATCTATTCAACAAGTCTGCAACACATCCTTTAGAGTTACATGATTTCACCCAATGTCAATGTGTAATTTCTCCAGTTCTGATCATTGTTTAGGTTGTTGGTAGCTTGGTCCAATGCCAAAACACAGTGAAATCTTTTTATGGCTTTAATCGCGTTTTCTCCTCGAGAGAAACATGATTTCACTAAAAACGTTATAGTTTAAACATGCTTGTTGTACATGTCTGCAAACACTCAGAGCCTTAAAGTACGGCTTTCATCAATGGGTTAGTTGGTGAGAAACCTTCTATTTCAAGGTTCTGTGCGTTTTCAGACACGTACAATATGTATTTTTTGTGTTTCTGATGAAATCCCTCCTTTTAATGCATTTTCTCACAGAAAATGAATCTCTCGCCATGGGAAAATGGCTTTCTTGAAAAAGCATATTCTGGTCGAGAAATGGTGTTTTTAACAATAAAAACGTCTCCCGGCCTTATTTAGTTCACATTTTTACTTTTGTTAACCTAGCCCGTATTCATAACGCACTAAACCTTTTTATCGCGTTAAACGCCTTTTCTCGACAAGAAAAGCACAATTTCATCAAAAACAAACAAAACAAGAAAAATGAATCTACTCAACAAGTCTGCAACACATCCTTTAGAGTTACATGATTTCACCTAATGTCAATGTGTAATTTCTCCAGTTCTGATCATTGTTTAGGTTGTTGGTAGCTTGGTCCAATGCCAAAACACAGTGAAATCTTTTTATGGCTTTAAACGCGTTTTCTCCTCGAGAGAAACATGATTTCACTAAAAACGTTATAGTTTAAACATGCTTGTTGTACATGTCTGCAAACACTCAGAGCCTTAAAGTAGGGTTTTCACCGATGTGTTTTTTGGTGAGAAACCTTCTATTTCAAGGTTCTGTGCGTTTTCAGACACGTACAATATGTATTTTTTGTGTTTCTGATGAAATCCCTCCTTTTAATGCATTTTCTCACAGAAAATGAGTCTCTCACCATGGGAAAATGGCTTTCTTGAAAAAGCAAATTCTGGTCGAGAAATGGTGTTTTTAACAATAAAAACGTCTCCCGGCCTTATTTAGTTCACATTTTTACTTTTGTTAACCTAGCCCGTATTCATAACGCACTAAACCTTTTTATCGCGTTAAACGCCTTTTCTCGACAAGAAAAGCACAATTTCATCAAAAACAAACAAAACAAGAAAAATGAATCTATTCAACAAGTCTGCAACACATCCTTTAGAGTTACATGATTTCACCTAATGTCAATGTGTAATTTCTCCAGTTCTGATCATTGTTTAGGTTGTTGGTAGCTTGGTCCAATGCCAAAACACAGTGAAATCTTTTTATGGCTTTAAACGCGTTTTCTCCTCGAGAGAAACATGATTTCACTAAAAACGTTATAGTTTAAACATGCTTGTTGTACATGTCTGCAAACACTCAGAGCCTTAAAGTAGGGTTTTCACCGATGTGTTTTTTGGTGAGAAACCTTCTATTTCAAGGTTCTGTGCGTTTTCAGACACGTACAATATGTATTTTTTGTGTTTCTGATGAAATCCCTCCTTTTAATGCATTTTCTCACAGAAAATGAGTCTCTCACCATGGGAAAATGGCTTTCTTGAAAAAGCAAATTCTGGTCGAGAAATGGTGTTTTTAACAATAAAAACGTCTCCCGGCCTGATTTAGTTCACATTTTTACTTTTGTTAACCTAGCCCGTATTCATAACGCACTAAACCTTTTTATCGCGTTAAACGCCTTTTCTCGACAAGAAAAGCACAATTTCATCAAAAACAAACAAAACAAGAAAAATGAATCTATTCAACAAGTCTGCAACACATCCTTTAGAGTTACATGATTTCACCCAATGTCAATGTGTAATTTCTCCAGTTCTGATCATTGTTTAGGTTGTTGGTAGCTTGGTCCAATGCCAAAACACAGTGAAATCTTTTTATGGCTTTAAACGCGTTTTCTCCTCGAGAGAAACATGATTTCACTAAAAACGTTATAGTTTAAACATGCTTGTTGTACATGTCTGCAAACACTCAGAGCCTTAAAGTAGGGTTTTCACCGATGTGTTTTTTGGTGAGAAACCTTCTATTTCAAGGTTCTGTGCGTTTTCAGACACGTACAATATGTATTTTTTGTGTTTCTGATGAAATCCCTCCTTTTAATGCATTTTCTCACAGAAAATGAGTCTCTCACCATGGGAAAATGGCTTTCTTGAAAAAGCATATTCTGGTCGAGAAATGGTGTTTTTAACAATAAAAACGTCTCCCGGCCTTATTTAGTTCACATTTTTACTTTTGTTAACCTAGCCCGTATTCATAACGCACTAAACCTTTTTATCGCGTTAAACGCCTTTTCTCGACAAGAAAAGCACAATTTCATCAAAAACAAACAAAACAAGAAAAATGAATCTATTCAACAAGTCTGCAACACATCCTTTAGAGTTACATGATTTCACCCAATGTCAAAGTGTAATTTCTCCAGTTCTGATCATTGTTTAGGTTGTTGGTAGCTTGGTCCAATGCCAAAACACAGTGAAATCTTTTTATGGCTTTAAACGCGTTTTCTCCTCGAGAGAAACATGATTTCACTAAAAACGTTATAGTTTAAACATGCTTGTTGTACATGTCTGCAAACACTCAGAGCCTTAAAGTACGGCTTTCATCAATGGGTTAGTTGGTGAGAAACCTTCTATTTCAAGGTTCTGTGCGTTTTCAGACACGTACAATATGTATTTTTTGTGTTTCTGATGAAATCCCTCCTTTTAATGCATTTTCTCACAGAAAATGAGTCTCTCGCCATGGGAAAATGGCTTTCTTGAAAAAGCATATTCTGGTCGAGAAATGGTGTTTTAAACAATAAAAACGTCTCCCGGCCTTATTTAGTTCACATTTTTACTTTTGTTAACCTAGCCCGTATTCATAACGCACTAAAACTTTTTATCGCGTTAAACGCCTTTTCTCGACAAGAAAAGCACAATTTCATCAAAAACAAACAAAACAAGAAAAATGAATCTATTCAACAAGTCTGCAACACATCCTTTAGAGTTACATGATTTCACCCAATGTCAATGTGTAATTTCTCCAGTTCTGAACATTGTTTAGGTTGTTGGTAGCTTGGTCCAATGCCAAAACACAGTGAAATCTTTTTATGGCTTTAAACGCGTTTTCTCCTCGAGAGAAACATGATTTCACTAAAAACGTTATAGTTTAAACATGCTTGTTGTACATGTCTGCAAACACTCAGAGCCTTAAAGTACGGCTTTCATCAATGGGTTTTTTGGTGAGAAACCTTCTATTTCTAGGTTCTGTGCGTTTTCAGACACGTACAATATGTATTTTTTGTGTTTCTGATGAAATCCCTCCTTTTAATGCATTTTCTCACAGAAAATGAGTCTCTCGCCATGGGAAAATGGCTTTCTTGAAAAAGCATATTCTGGTCGAGAAATGGTGTTTTAAACAATAAAAACGTCTCCCGGCCTTATTTAGTTCACATTTTTACTTTTGTTAACCTAGCCCGTATTCATAACGCACTAAACCTTTTTGTCGCGTTAAACGCCTTTTCTCGACAAGAAAAGCACAATTTCATCAAAAACAAACAAAACAAGAAAAATGAATCTATTCAACAAGTCTGCAACACATCCTTTAGAGTTACATGATTTCACCCAATGTCAATGTGTAATTTCTCCAGTTCTGATCATTGTTTAGGTTGTTGGTAGCTTGGTCCAATGCCAAAACACAGTGAAATCTTTTTATGGCTTTAATCGCGTTTTCTCCTCGAGAGAAACATGATTTCACTAAAAACGTTATAGTTTAAACATGCTTGTTGTACATGTCTGCAAACACTCAGAGCCTTAAAGTACGGCTTTCATCAATGGGTTAGTTGGTGAGAAACCTTCTATTTCAAGGTTCTGTGCGTTTTCAGACACGTACAATATGTATTTTTTGTGTTTCTGATGAAATCCCTCCTTTTAATGCATTTTCTCACAGAAAATGAGTCTCTCACCATGGGAAAATGGCTTTCTTGAAAAAGCAAATTCTGGTCGAGAAATGGTGTTTTTAACAATAAAAACGTCTCCCGGCCTTATTTAGTTCACATTTTTACTTTTGTTAACCTAGCCCGTATTCATAACGCACTAAACCTTTTTATCGCGTTAAACGCCTTTTCTCGACAAGAAAAGCACAATTTCATCAAAAACAAACAAAACAAGAAAAATGAATCTATTCAACAAGTCTGCAACACATCCTTTAGAGTTACATGATTTCACCCAATGTCAATGTGTAATTTCTCCAGTTCTGATCATTGTTTAGGTTGTTGGTAGCTTGGTCCAATGCCAAAACACAGTGAAATCTTTTTATGGCTTTAAACGCGTTTTCTCCTCGAGAGAAACATGATTTCACTAAAAACGTTATAGTTTAAACATGCTTGTTGTACATGTCTGCAAACACTCAGAGCCTTAAAGTACGGCTTTCATCAATGGGTTAGTTGGTGAGAAACCTTCTATTTCAAGGTTCTGTGCGTTTTCAGACACGTACAATATGTATTTTTTGTGTTTCTGATGAAATCCCTCCTTTTAATGCATTTTCTCACAGAAAATGAGTCTCTCGCCATGGGAAAATGGCTTTCTTGAAAAAGCATATTCTGGTCGAGAAATGGTGTTTTAAACAATAAAAACGTCTCCCGGCCTTATTTAGTTCACATTTTTACTTTTGTTAACCTAGCCCGTATTCATAACGCACTAAACCTTTTTATCGCGTTAAACGCCTTTTCTCGACAAGAAAAGCACAATTTCATCAAAAACAAACAAAACAAGAAAAATGAATCTATTCAACAAGTCTGCAACACATCCTTTAGAGTTACATGATTTCACCCAATGTCAATGTGTAATTTCTCCAGTTCTGAACATTGTTTAGGTTGTTGGTAGCTTGGTCCAATGCCAAAACACAGTGAAATCTTTTTATGGCTTTAAACGCGTTTTCTCCTCGAGAGAAACATGATTTCACTAAAAACGTTATAGTTTAAACATGCTTGTTGTACATGTCTGCAAACACTCAGAGCCTTAAAGTACGGCTTTCATCAATGGGTTTTTTGGTGAGAAACCTTCTATTTCAAGGTTCTGTGCGTTTTCAGACACGTACAATATGTATTTTTTGTGTTTCTGATGAAATCCCTCCTTTTAATGCATTTTCTCACAGAAAATGAGTCTCTCGCCATGGGAAAATGGCTTTCTTGAAAAAGCATATTCTGGTCGAGAAATGGTGTTTTAAACAATAAAAACGTCTCCCGGCCTTATTTAGTTCACATTTTTACTTTTGTTAACCTAGCCCGTATTCATAACGCACTAAAACTTTTTGTCGCGTTAAACGCCTTTTCTCGACAAGAAAAGCACAATTTCATCAAAAACAAACAAAACAAGAAAAATGAATCTATTCAACAAGTCTGCAACACATGCTTTAGAGTTACATGATTTCACCCAATGTCAATGTGTAATTTCTCCAGTTCTGATCATTGTTTAGGTTGTTGGTAGCTTGGTCCAATGCCAAAACACAGTGAAATCTTTTTATGGCTTTAATCGCGTTTTCTCCTCGAGAGAAACATGATTTCACTAAAAACGTTATAGTTTAAACATGCTTGTTGTACATGTCTGCAAACACTCAGAGCCTTAAAGTACGGCTTTCATCAATGGGTTAGTTGGTGAGAAACCTTCTATTTCAAGGTTCTGTGCGTTTTCAGACACGTACAATATGTATTTTTTGTGTTTCTGATGAAATCCCTCCTTTTAATGCATTTTCTCACAGAAAATGAGTCTCTCACCATGGGAAAATGGCTTTCTTGAAAAAGCATATTCTGGTCGAGAAATGGTGTTTTTAACAATAAAAACGTCTCCCGGCCTTATTTAGTTCACATTTTTACTTTTGTTAACCTAGCCCGTATTCATAACGCACTAAACCTTTTTATCGCGTTAAACGCCTTTTCTCGACAAGAAAAGCACAATTTCATCAAAAACAAACAAAACAAGAAAAATGAATCTATTCAACAAGTCTGCAACACATCCTTTAGAGTTACATGATTTCACCCAATGTCAATGTGTAATTTCTCCAGTTCTGATCATTGTTTAGGTTGTTGGTAGCTTGGTCCAATGCCAAAACACAGTGAAATCTTTTTATGGCTTTAAACGCGTTTTCTCCTCGAGAGAAACATGATTTCACTAAAAACGTTATAGTTTAAACATGCTTGTTGTACATGTCTGCAAACACTCAGAGCCTTAAAGTAGGGTTTTCACCGATGTGTTTTTTGGTGAGAAACCTTCTATTTCAAGGTTCTGTGCGTTTTCAGACACGTACAATATGTATTTTTTGTGTTTCTGATGAAATCCCTCCTTTTAATGCATTTTCTCACAGAAAATGAGTCTCTCACCATGGGAAAATGGCTTTCTTGAAAAAGCATATTCTGGTCGAGAAATGGTGTTTTTAACAATAAAAACGTCTCCCGGCCTTATTTAGTTCACATTTTTACTTTTGTTAACCTAGCCCGTATTCATAACGCACTAAACCTTTTTTGTCGCGTTAAACGCCTTTTCTTGACAAGAAAAGCACAATTTCATCAAAAACAAACAAAACAAGAAAAATGAATCTATTCAACAAGTCTGCAACACATCCTTTAGAGTTACATGATTTCACCCAATGTCAATGTGTAATTTCTCCAGTTCTGATCATTGTTTAGGTTGTTGGTAGCTTGGTCCAATGCCAAAACACAGTGAAATCTTTTTATGGCTTTAATCGCGTTTTCTCCTCGAGAGAAACACGATTTCACTAAAAACGTTATAGTTTAAACATGCTTGTTGTACATGTCTGCAAACACTCAGAGCCTTAAAGTAGGGTTTTCACCGATGTGTTTTTTGGTGAGAAACCTTCTATTTCAAGGTTCTGTGCGTTTTCAGACAAGTACAATATGTATTTTTTGTGTTTCTGATGAAATCCCTCCTTTTAATGCATTTTCTCACAGAAAATGAGTCTCTCGCCATGGGAAAATGGCTTTCTTGAAAAAGCATATTCTGGTCGAGAAATGGTGTTTTAAATAATAAAAACGTCTCCCGGCCTTATTTAGTTCACATTTTTACTTTTGTTAACCTAGCCCGTATTCATAACGCACTAAACCTTTTTATCGCGTTAAACGCCTTTTCTCGACAAGAAAAGCACAATTTCATCAAAAACAAACAAAACAAGAAAAATGAATCTACTCAACAAGTCTGCAACACATCCTTTAGAGTTACATGATTTCACCCAATGTCAATGTGTAATTTCACCAGTTCTGATCATTGTTTAGGTTGTTGGTAGCTTGGTCCAATGCCAAAACACAGTGAAATCTTTTTATGGCTTTAATCGCGTTTTCTCCTCGAGAGAAACATGATTTCACTAAAAACGTTATAGTTTAAACATGCTTGTTGTACATGTCTGCAAACACTCAGAGCCTTAAAGTACGGCTTTCATCGATGGGTTTTTTGGTGAGAAACCTTCTATTTCAAGGTTCTGTGCGTTTTCAGACACGTACAATATGTATTTTTTGTGTTTCTGATGAAATCCCTCCTTTTAATGCATTTTCTCACAGAAAATGAGTCTCTCGCCATGGGAAAATGGCTTTCTTGAAAAAGCATATTCTGGTCGAGAAATGGTGTTTTAAACAATAAAAACGTCTCCCGGCCTTATTTAGTTCACATTTTTACTTTTGTTAACCTAGCCCGTATTCATAACGCACTAAACCTTTTTGTCGCGTTAAACGCCTTTTCTCGACAAGAAAAGCACAATTTCATCAAAAACAAACAAAACAAGAAAAATGAATCTATTCAACAAGTCTGCAACACATCCTTTAGAGTTACATGATTTCACCCAATGTCAATGTGTAATTTCTCCAGTTCTGATCATTGTTTAGGTTGTTGGTAGCTTGGTCCAATGCCAAAACACAGTGAAATCTTTTTATGGCTTTAATCGCGTTTTCTCCTCGAGAGAAACATGATTTCACTAAAAACGTTATAGTTTAAACATGCTTGTTGTACATGTCTGCAAACACTCAGAGCCTTAAAGTAGGGTTTTCACCGATGTGTTTTTTGGTGAGAAACCTTCTATTTCAAGGTTCTGTGCGTTTTCAGACACGTACAATATGTATTTTTTGTGTTTCTGATGAAATCCCTCCTTTTAATGCATTTTCTCACAGAAAATGAGTCTCTCACCATGGGAAAATGGCTTTCTTGAAAAAGCATATTCTGGTCGAGAAATGGTGTTTTTAACAATAAAAACGTCTCCCGGCCTTATTTAGTTCACATTTTTACTTTTGTTAACCTAGCCCGTATTCATAACGCACTAAACCTTTTTATCGTGTTAAACGCCTTTTCTCGACAAGAAAAGCACAATTTCATCAAAAACAAACAAAACAAGAAAAATGAATCTACTCAACAAGTCTGCAACACATCCTTTAGAGTTACATGATTTCACCCAATGTCAATGTGTAATTTCTCCAGTTCTGATCATTGTTTAGGTTGTTGGTAGCTTGGTCCAATGCCAAAACACAGTGAAATCTTTTCATGGCTTTAAACGCGTTTTCTCCTCGAGAGAAACATGATTTCACTAAAAACGTTATAGTTTAAACATGCTTGTTGTACATGTCTGCAAACACTCGGAGCCTTAAAGTACGGCTTTCATCAATGTGTTTTTTGGTGAGAAACCTTCTATTTCAAGGTTCTGTGCGTTTTCAGACACGTACAATATGTATTTTTTGTGTTTCTGATGAAATCCCTCCTTTTAATGCATTTTCTCACAGAAAATGAGTCTCTCACCATGGGAAAATGGCTTTCTTGAAAAAGCATATTCTGGTCGAGAAATGGTGTTTTTAACAATAAAAACGTCTCCCGGCCTTATTTAGTTCACATTTTTACTTTTGTTAACCTAGCCCGTATTCATAACGCACTAAACCTTTTTATCGCGTTAAACGCCTTTTCTCGACAAGAAAAGCACAATTTCATCAAAAACAAACAAAACAAGAAAAATGAATCTATTCAACAAGTCTGCAACACATCCTTTAGAGTTACATGATTTCACCCAATGTCAATGTGTAATTTCTCCAGTTCTGATCATTGTTTAGGTTGTTGGTAGCTTGGTCCAATGTCAAAACACAGTGAAATCTTTTTATGGCTTTAAACGCGTTTTCTCCTCGAGAGAAACATGATTTCACTAAAAACGTTATAGTTTAAAAATGCTTGTTGTACATGTCTGCAAACACTCAGAGCCTTAAAGTAGTTAGTTTCACCAATGTGTTTTTTGGTGAGAAACCTTCTATTTCAAGGTTCTGTGCGTTTTCAGACACGTACAATATGTATTTTTTTGTGTTTCTGATGAATTCCCTCCTTTTAATGCATTTTCTCTCAGAAAATGAGTCTCTCGCCATGGGAAAATGGCTTTCTTGAAAAAGCATATTCTGGTCGAGAAATGGTGTTTTAAACAATAAAAACGTCTCCCGGCCTTATTTAGTTCACATTTTTACTTTTGTTAACCTAGCCCGTATTCATAACGCACTAAACCTTTTTGTCGCGTTAAACGCCTTTTCTCGACAAGAAAAGCACAATTTCATCAAAAACAAACAAAACAAGAAAAATGAATCTATTCAACAAGTCTGCAACACATCCTTTAGAGTTACATGATTTCACCCAATGTCAATGTGTAATTTCTCCAGTTCTGATCATTGTTTAGGTTGTTGGTAGCTTGGTCCAATGCCAAAACACAGTGAAATCTTTTTATGGCTTTAATCGCGTTTTCTCCTCGAGAGAAACATGATTTCACTAAAAACGTTATAGTTTAAACATGCTTGTTGTACATGTCTGCAAACACTCAGAGCCTTAAAGTACGGCTTTCATCAATGGGTTAGTTGGTGAGAAACCTTCTATTTCAAGGTTCTGTGCGTTTTCAGACACGTACAATATGTATTTTTTGTGTTTCTGATGAAATCCCTCCTTTTAATGCATTTTCTCACAGAAAATGAGTCTCTCACCATGGGAAAATGGCTTTCTTGAAAAAGCATATTCTGGTCGAGAAATGGTGTTTTTAACAATAAAAACGTCTCCCGGCCTTATTTAGTTCACATTTTTACTTTTGTTAACCTAGCCCGTATTCATAACGCACTAAACCTTTTTTGTCGCGTTAAACGCCTTTTCTTGACAAGAAAAGCACAATTTCATCAAAAACAAACAAAACAAGAAAAATGAATCTATTCAACAAGTCTGCAACACATCCTTTAGAGTTACATGATTTCACCCAATGTCAATGTGTAATTTCTCCAGTTCTGATCATTGTTTAGGTTGTTGGTAGCTTGGTCCAATGCCAAAACACAGTGAAATCTTTTTATGGCTTTAATCGCGTTTTCTCCTCGAGAGAAACACGATTTCACTAAAAACGTTATAGTTTAAACATGCTTGTTGTACATGTCTGCAAACACTCAGAGCCTTAAAGTAGGGTTTTCACCGATGTGTTTTTTGGTGAGAAACCTTCTATTTCAAGGTTCTGTGCGTTTTCAGACAAGTACAATATGTATTTTTTGTGTTTCTGATGAAATCCCTCCTTTTAATGCATTTTCTCACAGAAAATGAGTCTCTCGCCATGGGAAAATGGCTTTCTTGAAAAAGCATATTCTGGTCGAGAAATGGTGTTTTAAATAATAAAAACGTCTCCCGGCCTTATTTAGTTCACATTTTTACTTTTGTTAACCTAGCCCGTATTCATAACGCACTAAACCTTTTTATCGCGTTAAACGCCTTTTCTCGACAAGAAAAGCACAATTTCATCAAAAACAAACAAAACAAGAAAAATGAATCTACTCAACAAGTCTGCAACACATCCTTTAGAGTTACATGATTTCACCCAATGTCAATGTGTAATTTCACCAGTTCTGATCATTGTTTAGGTTGTTGGTAGCTTGGTCCAATGCCAAAACACAGTGAAATCTTTTTATGGCTTTAATCGCGTTTTCTCCTCGAGAGAAACATGATTTCACTAAAAACGTTATAGTTTAAACATGCTTGTTGTACATGTCTGCAAACACTCAGAGCCTTAAAGTACGGCTTTCATCGATGGGTTTTTTGGTGAGAAACCTTCTATTTCAAGGTTCTGTGCGTTTTCAGACACGTACAATATGTATTTTTTGTGTTTCTGATGAAATCCCTCCTTTTAATGCATTTTCTCACAGAAAATGAGTCTCTCGCCATGGGAAAATGGCTTTCTTGAAAAAGCATATTCTGGTCGAGAAATGGTGTTTTAAACAATAAAAACGTCTCCCGGCCTTATTTAGTTCACATTTTTACTTTTGTTAACCTAGCCCGTATTCATAACGCACTAAACCTTTTTGTCGCGTTAAACGCCTTTTCTCGACAAGAAAAGCACAATTTCATCAAAAACAAACAAAACAAGAAAAATGAATCTATTCAACAAGTCTGCAACACATCCTTTAGAGTTACATGATTTCACCCAATGTCAATGTGTAATTTCTCCAGTTCTGATCATTGTTTAGGTTGTTGGTAGCTTGGTCCAATGCCAAAACACAGTGAAATCTTTTTATGGCTTTAATCGCGTTTTCTCCTCGAGAGAAACATGATTTCACTAAAAACGTTATAGTTTAAACATGCTTGTTGTACATGTCTGCAAAC
Source organism: Lampris megalopsis (assembly GCA_022114975.2). Taxonomy (NCBI): domain Eukaryota; kingdom Metazoa; phylum Chordata; class Actinopteri; order Lampriformes; family Lampridae; genus Lampris; species Lampris megalopsis. The sequence continues at coordinate 4,111 of JAJHIY020000734.1, read as the reverse complement.
ACTCAGAGCCTTAAAGTAGGGTTTTCACCGATGTGTTTTTTGGTGAGAAACCTTCTATTTCAAGGTTCTGTGCGTTTTCAGACACGTACAATATGTATTTTTTGTGTTTCTGATGAAATCCCTCCTTTTAATGCATTTTCTCACAGAAAATGAGTCTCTCACCATGGGAAAATGGCTTTCTTGAAAAAGCATATTCTGGTCGAGAAATGGTGTTTTTAACAATAAAAACGTCTCCCGGCCTTATTTAGTTCACATTTTTACTTTTGTTAACCTAGCCCGTATTCATAACGCACTAAACCTTTTTATCGTGTTAAACGCCTTTTCTCGACAAGAAAAGCACAATTTCATCAAAAACAAACAAAACAAGAAAAATGAATCTACTCAACAAGTCTGCAACACATCCTTTAGAGTTACATGATTTCACCCAATGTCAATGTGTAATTTCTCCAGTTCTGATCATTGTTTAGGTTGTTGGTAGCTTGGTCCAATGCCAAAACACAGTGAAATCTTTTCATGGCTTTAAACGCGTTTTCTCCTCGAGAGAAACATGATTTCACTAAAAACGTTATAGTTTAAACATGCTTGTTGTACATGTCTGCAAACACTCGGAGCCTTAAAGTACGGCTTTCATCAATGTGTTTTTTGGTGAGAAACCTTCTATTTCAAGGTTCTGTGCGTTTTCAGACACGTACAATATGTATTTTTTGTGTTTCTGATGAAATCCCTCCTTTTAATGCATTTTCTCACAGAAAATGAGTCTCTCACCATGGGAAAATGGCTTTCTTGAAAAAGCATATTCTGGTCGAGAAATGGTGTTTTTAACAATAAAAACGTCTCCCGGCCTTATTTAGTTCACATTTTTACTTTTGTTAACCTAGCCCGTATTCATAACGCACTAAACCTTTTTATCGCGTTAAACGCCTTTTCTCGACAAGAAAAGCACAATTTCATCAAAAACAAACAAAACAAGAAAAATGAATCTATTCAACAAGTCTGCAACACATCCTTTAGAGTTACATGATTTCACCCAATGTCAATGTGTAATTTCTCCAGTTCTGATCATTGTTTAGGTTGTTGGTAGCTTGGTCCAATGTCAAAACACAGTGAAATCTTTTTATGGCTTTAAACGCGTTTTCTCCTCGAGAGAAACATGATTTCACTAAAAACGTTATAGTTTAAAAATGCTTGTTGTACATGTCTGCAAACACTCAGAGCCTTAAAGTAGTTAGTTTCACCAATGTGTTTTTTGGTGAGAAACCTTCTATTTCAAGGTTCTGTGCGTTTTCAGACACGTACAATATGTATTTTTTTGTGTTTCTGATGAATTCCCTCCTTTTAATGCATTTTCTCTCAGAAAATGAGTCTCTCGCCATGGGAAAATGGCTTTCTTGAAAAAGCATATTCTGGTCGAGAAATGGTGTTTTAAACAATAAAAACGTCTCCCGGCCTTATTTAGTTCACATTTTTACTTTTGTTAACCTAGCCCGTATTCATAACGCACTAAACCTTTTTGTCGCGTTAAACGCCTTTTCTCGACAAGAAAAGCACAATTTCATCAAAAACAAACAAAACAAGAAAAATGAATCTATTCAACAAGTCTGCAACACATCCTTTAGAGTTACATGATTTCACCCAATGTCAATGTGTAATTTCTCCAGTTCTGATCATTGTTTAGGTTGTTGGTAGCTTGGTCCAATGCCAAAACACAGTGAAATCTTTTTATGGCTTTAATCGCGTTTTCTCCTCGAGAGAAACATGATTTCACTAAAAACGTTATAGTTTAAACATGCTTGTTGTACATGTCTGCAAACACTCAGAGCCTTAAAGTACGGCTTTCATCAATGGGTTAGTTGGTGAGAAACCTTCTATTTCAAGGTTCTGTGCGTTTTCAGACACGTACAATATGTATTTTTTGTGTTTCTGATGAAATCCCTCCTTTTAATGCATTTTCTCACAGAAAATGAGTCTCTCACCATGGGAAAATGGCTTTCTTGAAAAAGCATATTCTGGTCGAGAAATGGTGTTTTTAACAATAAAAACGTCTCCCGGCCTTATTTAGTTCACATTTTAACTTTTGTTAACCTAGCCCGTATTCATAACGCACTAAACCTTTTTATCGCGTTAAACGCCTTTTCTCGACAAGAAAAGCACAATTTCATCAAAAACAAACAAAACAAGAAAAATGAATCTACTCAACAAGTCTGCAACACATCCTTTAGAGTTACATGATTTCACCTAATGTCAATGTGTAATTTCTCCAGTTCTGATCATTGTTTAGGTTGTTGGTAGCTTGGTCCAATGCCAAAACACAGTGAAATCTTTTTATGGCTTTAAACGCGTTTTCTCCTCGAGAGAAACATGATTTCACTAAAAACGTTATAGTTTAAACATGCTTGTTGTACATGTCTGCAAACACTCAGAGCCTTAATGTAGGGTTTTCACCGATGTGTTTTTTGGTGAGAAACCTTCTATTTCAAGGTTCTGTGCGTTTTCAGACACGTACAATATGTATTTTTTGTGTTTCTGATGAAATCCCTCCTTTTAATGCATTTTCTCACAGAAAATGAGTCTCTCACCATGGGAAAATGGCTTTCTTGAAAAAGCGTATTCTGGTCGAGAAATGGTGTTTTTAACAATAAAAACGTCTCCCGGCCTTATTTAGTTCACATTTTTACTTTTGTTAACCTAGCCCGTATTCATAACGCACTAAACCTTTTTATCGTGTTAAACGCCTTTTCTCGACAAGAAAAGCACAATTTCATCAAAAACAAACAAAACAAGAAAAATGAATCTACTCAACAAGTCTGCAACACATCCTTTAGAGTTACATGATTTCACCCAATGTCAATGTGTAATTTCTCCAGTTCTGATCATTGTTTAGGTTGTTGGTAGCTTGGTCCAATGCGAAAACACAGTGAAATCTTTTCATGGCTTTAAACGCGTTTTCTCCTCGAGAGAAACATGATTTCACTAAAAACGTTATAGTTTAAACATGCTTGTTGTACATGTCTGCAAACACTCGGAGCCTTAAAATACGGCTTTCATCAATGTGTTTTTTGGTGAGAAACCTTCTATTTCAAGGTTCTGTGCGTTTTCAGACACGTACAATATGTATTTTTTGTGTTTCTGATGAAATCCCTCCTTTTAATGCATTTTCTCACAGAAAATGAGTCTCTCACCATGGGAAAATGGCTTTCTTGAAAAAGCATATTCTGGTCGAGAAATGGTGTTTTTAACAATAAAAACGTCTCCCGGCCTTATTTAGTTCACATTTTTACTTTTGTTAACCTAGCCCGTATTCATAACGCACTAAACCTTTTTATCGCGTTAAACGCCTTTTCTCGACAAGAAAAGCACAATTTCATCAAAAACAAACAAAACAAGAAAAATGAATCTACTCAACAAGTCTGCAACACATCCTTTAGAGTTACATGATTTCACCTAATGTCAATGTGTAATTTCTCCAGTTCTGATCATTGTTTAGGTTGTTGGTAGCTTGGTCCAATGCCAAAACACAGTGAAATCTTTTTATGGCTTTAAACGCGTTTTCTCCTCGAGAGAAACATGATTTCACTAAAAACGTTATAGTTTAAACATGCTTGTTGTACATGTCTGCAAACACTCAGAGCCTTAAAGTAGGGTTTTCACCAATGGGTTTTTTGGTGAGAAACCTTCTATTTCAAGGTTCTGTGCGTTTTCAGACACGTACAATATGTATTTTTTGTGTTTCTGATGAAATCCCTCCTTTTAATGCATTTTCTCACAGAAAATGAGTCTCTCACCATGGGAAAATGGCTTTCTTGAAAAAGCAAATTCTGGTCGAGAAATGGTGTTTTTAACAATAAAAACGTCTCCCGGCCTTATTTAGTTCACATTTTTACTTTTGTTAACCTAGCCCGTATTCATAACGCACTAAACCTTTTTATCGCGTTAAACGCCTTTTCTCGACAAGAAAAGCACAATTTCATCAAAAACAAACAAAACAAGAAAAATGAATCTATTCAACAAGTCTGCAACACATCCTTTAGAGTTACATGATTTCACCCAATGTCAATGTGTAATTTCTCCAGTTCTGATCATTGTTTAGGTTGTTGGTAGCTTGGTCCAATGC
>JAJHIY020000735.1:77500-80142 GCA_022114975.2 Lampris megalopsis | reverse complement strand
CACGACACGACGATGTTGGAGAGAGAAGGAGAGAGAGAGAGAAGGAGAGAGGGAGAGAGAGAGAGAGAGAGAGAGAGAGAGAGAGAGAGAGAGAGAGAGAGAGAGAGAGAGAGAGAGAGAGAGAGAGAGAGAGAGATAATTGATGCTCTCCATGTTCTGCATCCCTGGGCGTGCTCATCGTTTGTCTTCATTGACAGATGCTGGTATAGAAGCTGTCCCATCAGCCCTATGATGGACTGCTGGCTTCATTGGGACGTACAGTACGGGAGGTAATAGAACTGTGGACAGTCTGATCGGTAGAGATACCATGACGCCCCTTTCTCTTCTCTCCTCAAGGGGCACTTTGTAAACTTCTATTGTTAGTTTAGACTGAGAGAGGCCGTAACCTTCTGATACATGTGAGATTAAGCAAGCAGATAGTGTGTTACAAGTCCTTTTTATTAATTTTATTTTATATATCTATTTATCTATTTGGGGTTTCCCCTCTTTCCCTCCCCAGTTGTACCCGGCCAATTACCCCACTCTTCCGAGCCGTCCCGGTCGCTGCTCCACCCCCTCTGCCGATCCGGGGAGGGCTGCAGACTGGAGTCACCAGCCGCTTCTTCTCACCTGACAGTGAGGAGTTTCGCCAGGGGGACGTAGCGCGTGGGAGGTTCACGCTATTCCCCCCCAGTCCCCCCTCCCCCTGAACAGGTGCTCTGACTGACCAGGGGAGGCGCTAGTGCAGCGACCAGTACACACACCCACATCCGGCTTCCCACCCGCCGACACGGCCAATTGTGTTTGTAGGGACGCCTGACCAAGCCGGAGGTAACACGGGGGACTCGAACCGGCGATCCCCGTGTTGGAAGGCGCCCCCATAAGTGCTTTTTAATGTGCAAGTCCTCCCTGACAGGTTGCTATACTGCCAAAATCTGCCAAGAGGCAGGACCCATAGAGTTTAGGAGTCACCTGACCTGGTCTTTTGAAGGATATTATGTAATCCCGTGCAACAAGTGGACCCTCGGGGATGACGAAGATGACCTTGACCTCGTGTGATGAAACAGGTCCACGCGTCTGGTTTTGAGGTGTGAGAGAGGTACGTGAGGCGTTTTGAAACCGTTGGAACTACAAACCCCATGCAGGCAGAGACTGGAAGTCCTCGAACCAAAGTCCCTTTTGCGGCCTTCCTGAATATATCCTCAGCTCCAGCACAGAGGAGACTCAGCACTTAGGGGCAAAGTATAATCCCCCGTCTCTGGTTACATCTCCAAGATGTCAACAATAAACTCTCTGAGCTTATGTACTGATCTCTCCCCCCTCTCTCTCTCCTCCTGGGGGGTGGGGATCGTAATCTTTGACCTTCTGACTCGCGCACCACCCCCAACAGACAGATGTCACCGTCCCTTTATCTCGTGCCTTTCTCCTCCACCTCCATGCCGCGGCCCTCATCCCGGAGCCTCACGCCACGTGAAGCCTCTGTTGGTCCCGGCAAGGAGGAGGAGGAGGAGGAGGAGGAGGGGAAGGTGTCGGAGCCTCCTCAGGTAAGTGCCTCCTCGGTTAGCAGAGGGCCCGGTGGTGCAGAGAGGTCGGCGCTCTAATCCGTGGCCTCATTCAAGATGGATTAGATAATGATAAAAAAAACAAAAAACAGATACTGCCTTTGGTTTTGATTAAGAATTATGGGGCCGGGAGATTAGAGACGACCGAACGCTATTACGCTGGCCTGAGCCCAATCCCAGAATTAATCTGAATACCAAAAAAGAGAAAACTCATTACACGGAGAGATTAAGGCAAGTCTGGTCCAATTCCCCCAGGAGGCGGCGGACCGCACGCTGCAGGACGTGGCGTCGGAGCAACCTGGGACCGGGCCGGTGCGGAGGTGAGTCGTCTTATTGGTACCATGTGTAACGTCTGTCACGTCTGACGGGTCAAACACCCTCACTAGCAAGACCTGAAGGTCAGCAGAGAAGTTGGTGAGACAGAAATGGTGTATGACATCATATTAAAGCTGCTCTGATGACGAGCTCTCCCCCCCCCCCTCTCCCATTTGCTCTTGTGGCCAACGTTCACCTCATGACCTGGGAGCGACTGTTTCAGAACCATGAATATAATCACTGCATCCATATTGTTGGTCCACGTCGGGAGTGTGCTACTCTGATCCTGTCGGTGGTAAGCTGTCAAGCTGCTCGGGTTTACGGGCCGGCTGACTCGAGCAGGTCCCCCGCAGGACAGGAAGATACGGAGCCCGTCGCTTTGTTTCTGCCACGACTTTCTTTTCTGTTTTTTGTACAGCTAAGCACAGAGCACAGCCTCCTCTCCGGCTTTCCTTTCTCCTGTAATCTATTGGCCCACACTGCCTGTCTGTCTGTCTGTCTGTCTGTCTGTCTGTCTGTCTGTCTGTCTGTCTGTCTGTCTGCCTGTGTGTGTGTGTGTCTGCCTGTGTGTGTGTGTCTGTTTGTCTATCTGTCTGCCTGTCTGTCTGTCTGTCTGTCTGCCTGTCTGTGTGTCTGTCTGTCTGCCTGTCTGTGTGCCTGTGTGTGTGTCTGTCTGCCTGTGTGTGTGTGTGTCTGTTTGTCTATCTGTCTGTCTGTCTGTCTGTCTGTCTGTCTGCCTGTCTGTCTGCCTGTCTGTGTGTCTGTCTGCCTGTCTGTCTGCCTATC
>JAJHIY020000735.1:25000-72500 GCA_022114975.2 Lampris megalopsis | reverse complement strand
TCTCAGACTTGCCTCTGAGAGGCTGTAATCCCCTCCCGCGAGGCAACCAGGGGGATGACGGTAGAAAAGGGAGGACGATGGCTGTGAAGGATGGATAGAGTGGATGATGTGGAGAAGAGATTAAAGGTTCAGAGGATGGCGCCGGAAACCCGGAACAAGATGCACCTGTTACATTCCTCTCCTCCGGTTCTCTAACCCTCTTTTGCCCGCAGGTCAGGCTCCACCATCAGAGGGCGGGAATAAAGGTGGAGACGCAGGAAGTCTTCGGCTGCAGTAGCAGGACCGAGAGGAGGGCGAGAGGCAGCATTACACCGGCGATCACCCCGAGGACGGAGAAAATGGGCCACGCCAGCCGGTTCAGATGTGAGCGGAATTGGAGATTCGGTTGTGAGTCGAGCGCACTTGCACACATTGGTTCTGGAGAGCAGATTTTACAGGTTCTGCTGCAACCTGTGCCACTGTTCTAGGGGGGGGGGTTCATTTAAATTCCAGGAGCGGTAATGTAAATCATTCAGCGATGCTTCTCGGAAGTGCTCTCCGTACTTATTACAGACACACACCCTACTTATTATCCGGCGGTGGTGACAACCGACAGAAATTAATTCCCTCTGAATTCCTGCTGTGTGCGTTTCCGTATCTGCCCCTCTAAATGCTGGAGTCCTCACCTCTTTGAGAGTTCACATTTTCAACAAAACACCCACAAAAACCATAGCACATAAAAAAACACCAGATTTGTGTTGTGGACCTTCTGGCAGCTGCACCTCTCTCTTAATGAGCTCGGCCGCCCTTCCCAGATTTGGCTTCCCCAAAACATGCAGGCTTCACAAGGGGGTTTGGGAATCAATTGTTAAGACTACGCGTTTCTTACTGGAAGAATGACGCAGGTGTAACGACCGAGGACGCCCTGACTCGCTAGCCCTCGGCTAACGGGTCGGACCCTTTAGTTGGCTGGTTAGCGCAGTCGCCCGTGGTGCGGGCTATCCGGCTGCCCTCGGAATTTGCTACATCGGTGTCAGAAGCAGGACGGTGAGACCGCGAGGCCGTCGGAAGCGCGTGCGCCCAGAGGCGTGAGGGAGTTGATGTGCTGAAGCGCGGGGACGCGCTTCCTGAAGGACAGGGATAGTGTAACGACCACGGATGTGTAGACTCGCTAGCCCTTGGCTAAGGGGTCAGACCCTTTGGTTGACTGTAGCGCAGTCGCCTGTGATGCGGGCGACCCAGGTTCGCTTCCCGGCTGCCCCTGAATTCGCTACATTGGTGTCAGAAGCAGGACGGTGAGACCGCGAGGCCGTCGGAAGCGCATGCGCCCAGAGGCGCGAGGGAGCTGATGTGCTGAAGCGTGGGGACGCGTTTATCGAAACGGGGGGGTAACTACGAATGACTAGACTCACTAGCCCTTGGCTAACGGGTTGGCAAAGTAGCGAATTTCGGGGGCAGCCGGGAACCCACCACAGCCAGGAATCGAACCTGAATAGCCCACACCACAGGCGACTGCGCTACAGTCAACCAAAGGGTCTGACCCCTTAGCCAAGGGCTAGCGAGTCTACACATCCGTGGTCGTTACACTACCCCTGTCCTTCAGGAAGCGCGTCCCCGCGCTTCAGCACATCAGCTCCCTCACGCCTCTGGGCGCACGTGCTTCCGACGGCCTCACGGTGTCACCGTCCCACTTCTGACACCAATGTAGCAAATTCAGGGGGCACCTGGGAATCGAAGCCAGATAGCCCGCATCACAGGCGACTGCGCTAACCATTCGACCAGGTTCGCTTCCCGGCTGCCCCTGAATTCGCTACATTGGTGTCAGAAGTGGGACGGTGACACCATGAGGCCATCGGAAGCGCGTGCGCCCAGAGGCGTGAGGGAGCTGATGTGCTGAAGCGCGTCCCCGCGCTTCAGCACATCAGCTTCGGTACAGGAGTCTCACTTCTCTGCGTTTCAGCTATTTCTGCGGTCACCATTAGCTGACTGGAGGTCTACTGGAGTTCAAGACCCCAGGCCCTCCCAGTCCCTCACACCCAATATGAACAATTAGATAAACGTGGCCTCGGTAATGATAATGAATTGGTTACACATAATGAACATGTCTGAGGTGGGATCTTTAGACTGGGGTTGTAAACTGTAAGTGCATGGCGGCGACAATAGAATAAGATGAACGGAATCAGACACTTTTTGAAATACTCCCTTCCTCTTGCACGTGTTCCTCCGTAAATCTCACAAGTGTGGTGTGTCTCTTCGAATAAGTGACAATTTGGTTCTGCCGTTTAATCCCTTCCTTCTTCCCTCTGACGTTCCCCTTTCCTGTACGTCAGCAAACAAGTCTTCATGAGGATCTCAGTTATTGTGTATATGTGTTTATTTAGGTTCAGTGTCTGACTTTGAAGGTGTAAAAGAGCGGGCATTTTTCAGGGGGTAACCACTCGGGGTCCTTATCCCCTTCTGCTGGGCTGCCTCGGCACGCTACTGCGGTGGCAGCCAAAGGGCCTGCGGCCTGCGTGTGCACTCACACACACGCCATTACCACACTGCAGAGAACAATAAACCATAAAGATGACAATTCTTCCACAAAAATGCAAAACAAAAAAATATGTTTACTTGGAAAATCGGTGCAGCGATTATAACTGTACACCACGGGATCATCTACAAAGTGTGCAGAGTTCACACTGACAGTTGTGTTCGAACGGCAAACGGCGACAGCACTGGGAGAAAGAAGCATTAGAAAACTTGTACAGTTAATCTCAGTTAGCTTTCATTCGCGTAGTCATAACACAGATAACATATTTAAAATGTCGTGAATGATGTCGACACAAGGCCAGGACGCTGTAAACTATATCTGCAATGCGTCGTGTTTTAGCCACACACACACAAATCTAACACGTTCGGGCAGGGGCGATGAGGAAACAGCAAATGGTTATCGTACAGAAAGCCCACAAACACAATCGGAGGACTTGCGAGTGTCCAAGCGGCCAGTCTCTGATCTACTTCCCCGTCACTTGGCCGAGCCAAGGCTGGAGGAACCAGAGTCCCCTCCCGCCCTCTCCCTGTTCTGGCTGCGTTCGGGGTGACAGAAGATGCAGGCTGACTCGGCTCTGGCGCGGGGTCGCGACCTCCTCCTGATGGTTTTGCAGCACCGCAGGGAGCTACCCAACTCCGACATGGCGGTGCTTAAAGACACACACTGCGAAAGAGAAGGACAACGGCCCGGTCTTAGACACTGCGCGTGGAAATCAACACAAAGTCTCTCTATGAGCTGCATTTAGCCTCCAATCTCGGGACAACTGGAGGGAGGTGCTAGTGCAGCGACCAGGAAACATACCCACATCCGGCCTCCCACCCTCAGACACGGCCAATTGTGTCTGTAGGGACGCCCGACCAAGCCGGAGGTAACACGGGGATTCGAACCGGTGATCCCCGTGTTGGTAGGCAACGGAATAGACCACTGCGCTACCCGGACGCCTCAACTGAGCATCGTAAGAATGGAGGATATCAAGACACACCCAATGAAACTTTACATAATAATTCATGAATAAGTATACCTCAGGATGTGACGAGCAGCTAAAGAGCTGGACCGCTGCAAAACACCATGAATCATTAATAAGGCATCAGAGAAACACGTTATCTACAGAAGGATTGAATAATTTCCCTCATTCTGTGAAATCCAATTATACAGGCAATGGGTGTAGGACAATAACTTCAGGTCAACATCCTTGTGCGGAGAGGGGGAAATTCATCATATCATTATATTGGTTAAAGTGGGGCGTTTGAAATGAGATGCTGATTTGATTCAGGTGTTAGATTCTTCTGATTAAAACCACGTAATTAAATCCTCATCAGCAGTGAATTTATGTTTTTGTTTTAATCTCTCACGGAGGGGATGCTCTCTGTAAAGTCATTTATCAGGTTATCGTTCTCTGCACAAAAATGATCATCTTTTTATGTGTAGATCCTCAGCCTGGGACAATAGAAAGTCTTCTCTTCACCTTAGGTCTTAAGTCTTAGGTCTTAGGTCTTAAGTCTTAAGTCTTAGGTCTTAAATCTTAGGTCTTAAGTCTTAGGTCTTAGGTCTTAAGTCTTAGGTCTTAGGTCTTAGGTCTTAGGTCTTAGGTCTTAAGTCTTAAGTCTTAGGTCTTAGGTATTAGGAGTTAGGATACTTACCTGATGGTAATTCACCTACAGGATCAAAGAGCAAAACTGGAGCAACCTCAGCTGTGGACATGTGCCTCGTTCTATTTGAGTAGTTCACACAAATGCTACACAAGGTATTTTTACAGAACAATCAACTAGTTTACATACTTACCTTATATGAATGACAATAACGATATTAATTTGGGGTCTGTTTTAATTTGCAGTGTCACACCACAGACTAATCTCGCCCTCGATTCCTTCGGCTCAGGAAACGAGGCTAAATCCCCGTCTTTGCAATAATGCTTTAATTTTTTTTCCTCTTTTTGTTAAACAGAGTATGTTTATGTGTCTCACACCCGATATAGACCAGATTTCATTACCAAATGACAGGCAGGTGGAGAAGAGCTCGAGAGCCTGTGTTATTCAGAGATCCCATCCGTCATTATTTCTGTTTCAGTTGCCTGGAAGTGAGTGGTTACAAATCAATTTAGCCTTAGGAGACACTCGTAATAACTTTGGATCAGCGTCAGGGGCCAGCTTAATCCGAACCACTGTTCCAGCACGAGGAACACAGAGCTCCCCATTCGTCCCAAACCTCCGCCACGCAGGGCGCGCTGATGAGCAGACCCCATTAAGATACTCTGGAGCGAGGCAAACGTAAATTATCTCGGTGGCGAGCTTTCATTTGACTGTCCAAATGGATTTTCACATTAAAAATTTGACAATTCAACACAAATTGTATCTAGTATCGATTCAACTGGCTACCAAGGGATGGGATTATTGACGGTGCCCCCCCCCCATTGTATCCGGCCAATTACCCCACTCTTCCAAGCTGTCCTGGTCACTGCTCCACCCCCTCTGCCAATCCGGGGAGGGTTACAAACTACCCCCCCCGTACAGGAGCTCCGACCAACCAGAGGAGGCGGTAGTACAGCGACCAGGACACACTCCCACATCCGGCTTCCCATACGCAGACACGGCCAATTGTGTCGCCCGACCAGACCAGAGGTAACACGGGGATTCGAACCAGCGATCCCCATGTTGGTAGGCAACGGAATAGACCGCTACGCCACCCTGGACGCCCGATTAGGGGCCGGTGTGGGTGCGGGTTTTTGTTCCAACCAAGCAGTTACACACCTGACCCCACTGATCCACCAGTAGAGTCTCTGCTGAGGAAGTTGATTAGGAGACCCAGGTGTGTGACTGCTTGGTTGGAACAAAGACCCTCACCCACACCGGCCCTTCCTGGGTAAGATCGCCCACCCCTGCATCAAAGCAGTAGCTCACCAGCTTTGGGGGTTATCTCATAGGGTTAACACAGGGAAGCTGATTGGTCAAGTATGTACGGCCAAGCTGAGGGACAGGTGGGTTTTGACTCTATTGTTCACCTGCAGATAAGAGAACCACTCTAAAGTCATCTAACACAGGTGATCCTCTTCTTCACACCGGAGGCTGAGCGTTAAATGTGAGCTCCATTGTACACGGCTAGTATTTCAAGTCTTGAAGTGAAATATGTTCACCTTGCTTTTTGAAACCAGTTGGCACCTTGTGATGTCACACACCTTGTGACATCGTTCCTTTCACCCACTTATTTTTCTTATGCCATAAAGCACACCTTAAGCAATGGCAGCCAAAAACAAAAGCCATTTCAGCACAAAGGCACTTTCAGACTTCTGTCTTCATGGCAGGGTACTGTAGGACTTTCGTCAGGTAGAATTCATCTTATAGCATAACAAAAGTAAGTGAGCGGGAAGCGGCGGTCACCTATGAAGTGGTCATGACTGCTGTCAGTTTATAGACGTTAAAGTTCAATTAAATACTAAGTCAGGGCTCATTCAGTGTCAAGGTAGGCCTTTGTGACCCAATATTATAATTCACCGGGCTATGAAAATTCAATTTCCGAAACCATCTGAAGAACTGCAGCATGGAATTGCGCTGAATGGCCCTTTAAACCCTCGCCGGCTCCCCAGTGATGAATTCAACACCGCTGAAAGCAAAGCTATTAACGGTTAGAAAATGTTTATCCTGGAGATTAATGGGATGGACCGAAACCAGCTAATTTGGTTGAACATATGGCTGAAAGTAAAAAAAAAAAAAATGCTCCGCAGTGCAGATGATTACAACCACACGAGGGCCGGATGATTTGCCGGGGAAGCAACATAAGCACCGGGGGTCAAACATTGACGGGGAAGGGTCAAAGGTATCTGGGATTCGCTGAAGCAGGTGCACATGTGAAGGGGGTTAAGAAAGGAGTCCCGGCTACAGGTTGTGGACTTGTCTTACGAACCTATGGTCTTAGGGCGTGTGTGTGTGTGTTGTCTGGCTACTCTATGTCGTCCCCTAGTAGCCTGCCGCTCTCCAGGTCAGTGGATAAGGAGGTGCCAGACGAGGAGGTGGAGCCGCGCCGCTGGAAATGATGGGATTGCACCCCATAAAAGAAACAAAAGGCCTGACGCAAGCATGAAACAACAGAGAAGAAAAGAAAAGAATGGTGAGTGAGAATACGTAACATAGGTCAAATCAGACATGCAAGCAAATAAATAAATAAAAATGGGTGACATTATGAGCTCCATTAAGCCGGCAAACAATAATATAGTGGAAAGAGGAAAGATGACAAACAGAATAATATTCTTCCTTGCTCTCAGAGTCAGATGTCACAGTCTATTCTATTATCAATCTACCCAATCTATTGGGCATAACGATAACTAACAATTATGCAATAACAATTAGGCATAATGCTGATGTATCATTAATGATAATTACATTTGTGGGGGCATTAGAAGAAGAAAAGGAAGAAACACAATATCTACGAAGAATAGTAAATGACGGCACGTTGAGCTGCCACCCTTACATCTTTTTTTTTTCTAAAATCAAGCTCACATTTAATCCATCTTATTTGGCTCGGGGAGTTCAAAATTTCATCTATTCTATCTTTCAGCATCTGTTGTTGCCAAGGCAACACAAATGCAAATAAACCTTTGAATAAGAGAACCCCCCCCCCCAAAAAGCCCAAGTACCCGCTCAATTAAAACCTTCTATTGTGAGAAAGTGTCTCGTTGAAGAACATCCAAGTGAAAAAGGAAACGGAAAAGGGTGGTATGAAAATAAAACATACAGCTATTGCTGTATTTTCTGTATTTCTGTAAAATTAAAATGCATGGAAATAAATCCAATTTTTTGGAAGCTCTAACATTGGTGCACTGAGTCCTCAACAACAATCCAGACCCTCGTCATCTGACCGAGCCCCAGCAAAAATAACAGCGTCTATTATTTCACAACTCCCTCTTCCTATCCATGTAGACCTTCTTGTAGTGAAAACTCCCATCCAGCTGGTGGCGCTCTTTGTCATCCATCGCTCAGCGGTGGAGCAGCAGCCTCTCACTCTCACTCACCTCTTCGATGTCTGCGTTCCTGCGAGCTTTGTAGATGAACTCTCCAATGGCCACGAACACGGAAAGGACTAGGCCGGCAGCGAGGACGATGAAGATTCCACCGATGTTTTCCACCCCCAAAGCGTTGGCCTCCTTGTTGTCCTCCTCCGGGCAGCCATTCCCCCTCCACCACTTCTCCTTCATCATATGTAGCTTCCCTTCCTCCTGAAGCTGAAGGATGGCAATGGTCACTTTGTCCCTGTATGGTGAACCTGATTAGGGAAATGGGATCAGGAATCAGGAACACTTGATTTGTCAATCCATTTGTCATTTCCCCCAGCCCACAGCGGTGCAACACAACGACAAAAAACACACAACCAAAAACCACAAGAACACATATATCCAAACTAAAAAAAGAAATTTAAAAAAGAAAGAAAAACAGTCACTGTCCAAGGGAACAAACGCCAGCCAGGATGACTGTCGGAACTGCCGGTCTGCATGGGCTAGCAGTTAGCTTAGCCTGCCCCGCTTCTGCATCCTGTCGGACCGCCCTTGGTCTTTCCTCTTCGGGTGCAGCTCCGGGCAGGGGCTGTGGTCCCTGGGCCCACAGTATGCAGCAGACCAAGCTCTCCCAGTCGATCAAGGGAATGTAAGATAGGCCCCGCTAATGCTACAGTCAACTACGATTGTCGCTCCTCATTTTAGTGCTTAATCCAGCCAGGTTCATACTCAGTCCGGTTATTAATGGGAGCAACAACCGGTAATAATGAGTCCTGCTGGCTGAGTCCAGTTTCTATGCAAATGAGCTTGGCTGTGCGAGCATGGAAGGAAACAGGAGTTGACAACTGGTAGTTCATGTGCAGTAATTAACTGCACAATGTTCCCGGAACACTTCATTCCTTTTCAAAACAATGGCGGGGGTGGAAGATGGTTCAGTTTTGAGAGCATTCAGAAGGACAGCAATTAGTAATGTAATTAAAAAAAGTTCTTCCAGAGAAGAGGCGAAAACACGTTTTCTCTGGCTTCTCTCGGCAGAAAGAAACAAAACCTGGAGAGCCATATTTGTTGTCATTGGAGATACCGTATTCCATATTTCAAGTGCAAGATCTGGTTCAGAGCAAATATCATGCTTTTAACAACATGCTGACAGCGTTTAAAAAATGATAGCAAGTCCTGCTACTCATTCATACATGTGGGTGTCCCTGGTCTTCTAAATATCTGTGCGTATGGACACAGAACATGAGTGACTCCAGTTAGTAACTCAAACAGAGTCCGGTGGTGGTCTGAGGATGGCTTATCTGGGTGTATCTGACATATCGCCATGTTGGGTTTTTTCCTACAACATGATAATTAGTGTTGCTCCCTAACTATCATTGTAACTAACCAATCATGTTGTTGTGATGTCACGTCTTTGCAACTCAGGGAAAAGTTGTGGGATTAGGTTGTGGGTTAGTATGGGGTTAGCTATCGGTTAGTTTAAGGTTAGCTATAGGTTAAGGTTAAGGTTAGGGTCAGGGTCCCCCGAGGATCCCTAAAAAGTCTTAAAATGTCTTGAATTTGTTAAATTCGAGGTCTCAAAATGTTCTAATATGTCTGCAATTTCAGGAAGGGACTCTTTACATTTATTCCGGGGCAGAATGAATGTGTATATCTATTTGTTTGGTCAGTTTTTTATGTTTTGTTTTATTTTATATTCCACAATAGCCCAACAATTGTTGCAAGCAATGTATAATGCACTTGCGCTAAAAAGCATACACTAGACCGCCAGTGGGCAATGGAACTGGGAGGCAGTGGCTGGCGGGCGTCAGATGAGGCAGCAAGCGAAAAGAAAATGGGCAAATGTAAATTCAATCTGAAATGGTTGGAGAACGACAAATATCGTGGGTGGGTGGCTTAAACAATCCAGCAATTCTTAGGAGGCACAATGTGAACTTTGTCACAAAACATCCAGGCTGGTGACAATGGTTGTAAGGCACTAGATTTGCAGATTAAATCTGAAAGCACAAGCGCTATGCTATGCTAGCACTGGAGAAGGCACTGTGGCCACAGAGGAGCTACTGTAGCTCAAATTGCTGGAAAAGTTAATGCTGGCTATGACAGACAGGTGTCAGAACACACGGCGCATCGCAGATTGCTGCGAATGGGGCTGGATATCCACAGACGGGTCAGAGTGCTCATGATGACCCCTGTCCACTGTCGAAAACATCTACAATGGGCACGTGAGCATCAGAACTGGACCATGGTGGAATGGAAGAAGGTGGCCTGGTCTGATGAATCACGGTTTTCTTTTACATCGTGTGGACGGCTGGGTGGGTGTGCATCACTGGGAGATGGCACCAGGATGCGCTATGGAAAAAAGGCAAGCCGGCAGAGAGAGTGCGATGCTCCGGGCAAGGTTCTGCTGGGAAACCTTGGGTCCTGGCATTCATGTGGATGTTACTTGGACACACACCACCTACCTAAACATTGTTGCAGACCAGGTACACCCCTCCATGGCAACGGTATTCTCTGATGGCAGTGGCCTCTTTCAGCAGGATAATGTACCCTGCCACACTGCAAAAATAGTTCAGGAATGTTTTCGGAACATGACCAAGAGTTCAAGGTGTTGCCTTGGCCTCCAAATTCTCCAGATCTCAATCCGATCAAGCATCTGTGGGATGTGCTGGAAAAATAAGTCCGATCCGTTGAGGACCAACCTCACAATTTACAGGACTTAAAGGATCTGCTGCTAATGTCTCAGTGCCAGATACCAGAGGACACTTTCAGAGGTCTTGTGGAGTCCATGCCTCGATTGGTCGGAACTGTTTTGGGACCTTAAACAATATTAGGTAGGTGGTTTTAATGTTTTGGCTGATCGGTATAGTATCCATTGTCAACCAGGGTCAAAGAAACATCAGATTGTTTGTACCAGAGAGGGTCTGAAAAGGAAATTCACTTACATTTGGTTTAGATTGTCAAGCTTTGACCTGTCGCCATAGTGCCCTCTTATGTGTATTTGATACTATTGTTTTCTATTTGATTTGGTCTTCCTCCATAGTTTTATTTTCATTAACAAAAAGACTGTTTTCAGCTAATTTGCACAAAAAATGATTTTATATAAAAAACTCAACAGCAGTGTATACTGTATATTGTATTGTTTTCTTTTATTGTATTGTTGCTTTTATGCTATGGACTGGCTGTGTGTCCGAAATAAAGATTATTATTATTATGTCTAGTTTGTTGATTTTGTATTTGCCATGGAAATTGTATTATTTTTTCCATTTAGAGGTATTAAAAGGTCTTAAAAGTCAATAATTTTGTCCTCTAAAAGTGTGTAGATACCCTGGTTAGGTTAGGGTTAGATTGAGGTTGAGGTTATGTTAGGTTAGCTTTGGTCTTTTTCGCCCGTGTCGCAAAGGCACGGCATCACAACCTGACTGGTCCGTTGTAATGATGGTACTGCAGCAACATTAATTATGATGTCGTGGGAAGAACACCAACACAGCGATATCAGATCGTGCGACTGAGGACACCTCCAACTCCCCCCACTTTGGTTGTTTCACTGTCAGTCAACTGATGACACTCTGGGCATTCAGTTAAGGTGAGTGGCTAAGGTTAGGGTTAGGGTGATGGTTGGTGGCGGAAGGTGTTAGAGGAGGCCAGGAGTTAGAGGATATGGGGAGGAGTTGGATGATAGGGGGAGGAGTTAGAGGATAGGGGGAGGAGTTAGAGCATATGGGGAGGATTTGGATGATATGGGGAGGAGTTGGATAATATGGGGAGGAGTTAGAGGATATGGAGAGGAGTTAGATGATATGGGGAGGAGGTGGAGGATATGGGGAGGAGTTAGAGGATATAGGGAGGAGTCCTCAACAACAATCCAGACCCTCATCATCTGAGCGAGCCCCAGCAAAAATAACAGCGTCTATTATTTCACAACTTCCTCTTCCTATCCATGTAGACCTTCTTGTAGTGAAAACTACAAGGACGATGAAGGAGTTGGAGGATATGGGGAGGGGTTAGAGGATATGGGGAGGAGTTAGATGATATGGGGAGGAGGTGGAGGATATGGGGAGGAGTTAGAGGACATAGGGAGGAGTTAGATGATATGGGGAGGAGTTGGGTTATATGGGAGGAGTTAGAGGATATGGGGAGGGGTTAGAGCATATGGGGAGGAGTTAGAGGATATGGGGAGGAGTTGGAGAATATGGGGAGGGGTTAGAGGATATAGGGAGGAGTTAGAGGATATGGGGAGGAGTTAGAGGATATAGGGAGGAGTTAGAGGATATGGGGAGGAGTTAGATATGGGGAGGAGTTAGATGATATGGGGAGGAGGTGGAGGATATGGGGAGGAGTTAGAGGATATAGGGAGGAGTTAGATGATATGGGGAGGGGTTAGAGGATATGGGGAGGGGTTAGAGGATATGGGGAGGGGTTATAGGATATGGGGAGGAGTTAGATGATATGGGGAGGGGTTAGAGCATATGGGGAGGGGTTAGAGGATATGGGGAGGGGTTAGAGGATATGGCGAGGAGTTGGAGGACATGGGGAAGAGTTGGTGGTGTCCTCAGTTGAGCTCTAACATGCAAACGTGGCACTGCCATCTCGTTATTCACCATGTTTAGATGTTGGCAGGCGGTGCTCCAGTAGACTGAAGACATTTTCTGTCTGAAATGTACAGTCGCAACGTGTCTGGGTTATATAAACCTGCACTTTGAGTTGGAAAGTTTGAGAGAGCTTTCAACATCCATGTCCAACTCCTCGAGAAGCACATCAAGTAGTTGCTGTTCAAGAATAAAGTTCAAGTGCTCCAACATACTAACTGTATCTCTGAAACAGCGACGGCCTCTTAGTATTCTGCACGTGTATTCAACGTCACAAGATGGTGGTTCGACCAACCATTCAGATAGGCTTATCTAAAACAGATGTGGCACTTTTAAACACCTCTGCTTCATCCATTTAGTTCTGCTGAAATAGAAAGGGGATTAGGTTTTTGGAGCATTTGATTGGTCTCGCCACAACCAGTCCTAAATAGTATCTCCAAATAATTTCACCATGCCTTTTGACACCACATAGCAGAGAGGTGGGCGGAGTCAACCCCACAGAGCGTCGTTCGTCTTACCAATAGGGGTTCCCACCCCGTAGCCCTTGGAGTCGATGAGGCCTCCTATCTGCGTGAGGTTGCAGTTCCTCTGGCTGATGTACTCTATGCTGGTGGACTCCATCAGCATGGCGTAGTCTGTGGTCAGGACGCGGGTGATGCCTTCC
Organism: Lampris megalopsis; assembly: GCA_022114975.2. NCBI lineage: Eukaryota > Metazoa > Chordata > Actinopteri > Lampriformes > Lampridae > Lampris > Lampris megalopsis. The sequence goes on along the minus strand of JAJHIY020000735.1, from coordinate 59,760 downwards.
CTATTGTTCTTGACCAGCGCCGTGTTTTTTCTGCTGCTCATGAACGCCCACATCTTCTCGTAGGTGGAGATCTTGGATTTCTGGCAAGGCGATGACAAGAGTTACGCAGAGGCTGCGGAAGTGTCCACATCTGCATTGTGTAATAACAGGAGCTCTTTACTGCAATTCTAAATGCTGTCTAAATGTGAGTTTGAAGGCTGTGTGAGTGTGTGTCTGTGTGTGTGTGCGACTTCATCTCTGTCTCTGTGCATGTGTGGTTGTGTTTCTTCTCGCTCAGTGGGAGAAAATGGGGCAGCTGTGTTCTAAATCTCCTCCAGCTGATTCAATTTGTTCTGGCCATCAACACAGCCTTTTGCTCTTCATCCAGGCAGTCGTAATCACAGGCTGCAATCTGGGAGGATAAAGCCCCGCCTGGATCACCCCTGCTGGGCCACCGCGATGAGGGGAGAGCGGGCAGTTAGCGGGGGAAAGAACAGGAAGTCGTGGCAGCGTTACGCTGATATGTTACATAACGTAATCTGAGGCACGGAGGAAGCGCTCAATTTGGGGGCCCGAACAAAAGACAAGTACACAACCTTGACATCTACTGCTTCCCCGTCATGCAGCATAGCTATCCCTCTCTCTCTCTCGCTCGCTCGCTCGCTCTGCCTCCATGTGCCCTTGTATGCATGGCAACCTTGGTGCCTCGGCACCTCTTCCTATCTCCCTCTCGGTCTCCAATAAACACAAAGGTGCCCCTTATCACGAAGGCGCTGGGTTTTCAAAGTCGCCGTGCCGCAAAGAGCAGCGAAACCATTCAATAAAGCGACACGGGAACTTTCGTTTGCGGTTTAAATTCCTGCCTAGGAGCGATGACACGCTATCGGCCAATTTGTATCACGTCGGTGAAATGTTTACCTTTTAAAACATATTCACAGCCCGAAAAGAGATATAGCCCTTATGTTTGGTTGCATTTTCCTCTCACATCCTTATCTATGACTCCTCTTATATCACCTTTTATCAAGCCGTATTGCTTTCTTGGTTTCTTTGTTTGTTTCTTTCAATTAAAACTATTTTGTGGCCTCCCCTTTTGCATGGCAATGCCAACTTGGCCAAGTTACAGGACGGTGGAGGGAACAAGTTTGATAAGGAAGCCCAGTGGGTTTTTATTGTACCGGATGCGGCACTGATTCCGATTTTAATCGGAAAGCAAGGCAACTGTGGTGGAAAACAAACAACGATGAACACCATGTTTTGCCAATTTGCCGTTCTACTCGGATGAGTGGTTTTGGGAGCACACCGCTGAATTTGTTAAGAGAGATGTGTAACACTGCTCAGACGGATGTGTTTCCAGAGTTGGTTTGGTGACATCTCAGCGTGGATGTACTTAATTACAAAACCACAGCATTTATTATTTATTATTCCAACGGCTTATCCTGCTCTCAGGGTCACAGGGATGCTGGAGTCTACCCCAGCAGTCATTGGGCGGTAGGCGGGGAGACACCCTGGACAGGCCGCCAGGCCATCACACAGGGCCCACACACACACATATTCATACCTAGGGACAATTTAGTATGACCAATTCACCTGACCTACGTGTCTTTTGACTGGGGGAGGAACCGGAGACATGGGGAGAACACGCAAACTCCACTCAGAGGACGACCCGGGACGACCCCTAAGGTTGGACTACCCCAGGGCTCGAACCCAGGACCTTCTTGCTGTGAGGTGACCGTGCTAACCACTGTGCCACCCCTGCTTGAGCTAATTTCATTAAAAAGGAATCAAAATTAAGATACACACACACACACAGCTGTGAATTACAGACAGTAAGATCCCAGTGAACGTTTCTAAGTCCATTGGCCATCAGGTCAGGACATTGAAACACGGGCCAAAACATTAAAAATACAAGTGGGAACAGTGTTTTTGGCTCCCTTGTTTAGACAGGTTTCAAATGCAGGGCTATTGAGCTAGCTTAAATGTAGGATGATCTAAATAATCTATTTGAGTATTTTAATGTTTTGCCCTTATTGTTATGTCTAAAACAAAGCGTACTCGATTCAAAATCAGTCAAAAAGGATCCTGCCACTGAGCAAGTTAGTGTCACCCAACTGCTGTGCTCCAAGCTGCAAAGGTAATTCTTCAGGGCAGAGGACCTTGCCCAAGATGTTCACTAAAAGAGCAAGAACAGCCTCACAATGCTACAAGAGGAGTCTAGAGAGCCTTGGCCACAGTTTCAGTCATGGATTTGCGTTTCTAACCCTGAGCAGCACTCTCGTGCTGTAATCCTATGAGGAGTGAGTTGTTGCAGGATGACAACAGTGGAGGCATGGGAGAGTTGGAGAGATGTGCGAAAGAGAAAGTGCAAAAATGATCCATCACTGTGCTAGCTGACTGCACTGGGTTTGTCTTTTCATAATCGAAGGGCTTTCACACTTACACTTGCTTTCATTACATACATTTTACGAATATGGGTGAGTCATGGTACTGATCCCAGACCCTTCACCAAAAGTGAGGTCGAGGAGGAGATTATTTCCGTTGTTCTAAAATTTTTCATTAGTTATTAGTGCCCACGTAGAAACAGCAATGTGGGTGAAGGAGGGATCGTCCATTTGGTGGGACACATTGTGAGCAACGTCTTTAGCGAGAGAGACTGGCCGCAAAACTTCAGGAAGCGTCAGACAACTTTTAAATTTAAGATCAGAAGGAAAGAAACACGATTTCACAGTTGAGAAAATGAAGTTATATTCATATAGTCTCCAGTCTAGGCTGATATTAAAATTAACTGCTCCATTCACTGGTCCGGTGTTTTAATTACACGCTGCAGCGAGCCTTTAGGCAAATTTCTTGTAATAAATATGCTTGTTTTTCACATCTCTTTGGTTTTTTTTTTTCCCCCAATATTTTCCTCTCCCAAATATCAAGAAATACGCTTGCTCCTCATGGTCCAAGACTGCAGCCATGCACGCTGTGCTTCTTTTATTGTTAGCTGGCAATTCAAAGAAGAGTTTTTTATTTCTTTATTGTTGTTAAGTGGGCAATGATTTTCCATCCTTTATGCTGGCGGAGGTCAGGGAGAACTGGTGTAGGCCTTCCTCTTTTGATGACAAGTAATTTTTGCTAGTAACCCGGTTTATTAAAAGTCTGAAGACGTATGATGGCCGAGATTACTGATTTCGCTCTGAAGTGTAGCTTAGCTGCTCAAATTCAAATGAGCTAGCTTGCTTTATTGATGGCACAAATATCTATGACACACCTTGATGGCTCTGATTGGCTCACACTCTCGCCATAAGCAGTGCCTTTCCTCGTCCGTTGATTGATTTCGCCTTAAGCTACGCAATACGCATGCACAAACTCCGGAATTCACAACGTTAAAGGCAATCCTGAAAAAAGCAGAGCCTACCCTTCCCATTGAAAAAGTAGGCGAGCTTGTGCGCTATATGAAGTTTCGCTCTTAGATGTTTAAGGACTTAAAAAGGACAAGGTCACAAAAATATCATTAAAAATATGTTATAACAAAGCATACTTGTAACTAGAGTGAGATTTTAATATGTTATTATAAATTTGTTTTATGATTATTTTGATTAAATCACCACAGGGTAGGCACTGCCTACCCTGCCTACCCTGATCGCACGTGTATGCACCACACCATTCACATATGTGGAAGAAGATACAAGAAAAAACATTAGCCACACATCGGTGTGAGAGAAGGATATAACATTGATATAGGATAAAAAAATATATGGATTTACAAGATATGTGAAAAAATGAGATGAGGGGGATGCCAAGCAGCATCCAGGTGGCAACCAGCATCACCATGGAAACCTGGGAGGACAGACTACATGTGCACACAAAGGAGACTCAAATCACACCATTCAAATGCACAGGGGAACAGAAAGGGGAAGAAATCACTCAGAGAGAAAGAAAACAGGTCTGAGTGAAGAGAACAGTTTGCAGTAGTCAATAATACTCTATAATACCACTGGCAGAACAGTGCTTGGTAAATTCATTGAGACAGAAACCGACCCACCATGCAGTCCAGCTTGTGAAGTACTCAATTTAAAGACAACTAATCATAGGTTAAAGCAAGGTTTTAAGTTTGGATTTAAAGGACTCAACGGACTCTGATTATCTGACGGCAGCAGGCAGGTTATTCCACAAGATCAGGGCCCGATAGGAAAAGGCCCTGCCACCAGCTGACTTCTTTTTAACTTTGGATACACACAGGAGCCCTGTATTTTGAGAGCTGAGAACTCGAGATGGAATGTACGGTTTAAGGAGATCAGACAGGTATGATGGGGAAAACCCATTTAGGATTTTATAAGTCAACAGAAGCACCTTGAAGTCTGAATTAGTGTAATACGGTCAAATTTTCTAGTTGCAGCATTTTGAACCATCTGAAGACTTTAAGTACTAGCATGTGGCAGACCTGAAAACATACATTACAGTAATTAAGTCTGGATGAAACAAAAGCATGTATTAGAGTCTCTGCATCAGCCATAGACAGGAAAGAACAAATTTTAGCTATGTTACGTTAGTGGGAAAAAAAGCAGTCTTGGTGATTTCTTTAATGTGCTTATCAAAGGAAAGGTTGGGATCAAACGTAACACCAATATTTTTGGTTGCCACACTTTGTGAAATCGCAGAGTCATCAATTGTTATTGGTACTTGATCAAATTAGTGTCTGTGTCTAGATGGCACAACAGCCAGCATCCCAGTTTTATCTGAATTTAAAAGCAGGAAATTTAGTGAGATTTAATTTTTCACAGCAGCCAAGCAGGCCTCTAAATTAGCCATTTGAGTACAATCATAAGCCCCTATAGCCAAATACAGCTGAGTATGAACCACATTGCAATGGAAATTTATTCCATGACCTGTCCAGGGTGTCTCCCCGCCTGCCGCCCAATGATTGCTGGGATAGGCTCCAGCATCCCGCAGCCCTGAGAGCAGGATAAGCGGTTTGGATAATGAATGGATGGATGGACTGTGTATTATTTGGCCAAGAGGTGAAATATAAAGAGAGGCAAGTAGAAGGCCAAGAACTGAGCCCTGAGGTACGCCATATTTAACGTCAGAGAATTCTGATGTAATGTTATTATAGCAGACACAATGTGTTCTTCCAGATAAGTAGGACTTAAGCTAAGAGAGAGCTAAGCAAGCCAGAGATGACAAAATTACATTTATTCCAATAGTATACAGTGATCAACGGTGTCAAAGGCTGCACTGAGGTCCAGTAGTAGAGGCACAGAGTGGAATCAGAGTTCATAGCCAGTAGAAGATCGTTCACCAGTGACGGGCCCTGAAAGCCGACTGAAAAGGTTCATAAAGTTTTCTTCTAGCTCGAAAGTTGTTGATACAATAATCTCTCTAGTACTTTAGAAAGGAATGGAAGATTAGAGACCGGTCAATAGTTATTAAGAGACCCAGGATTGAAGTGCATTTTTTTGAGTAGAGGTTTAACCACAACTGTCTTAAAACTGCTGGGAACAGTGCCAGTAGTAAGTGATAAATTAACAATGTAATGCATTGTAGGTCCCAGGAAAGACCAGAGGTCTTCAAAAAGTTTTGCTGGTAAAGGGTCAAGTGGGCAAGTAGTTGGTTTCGAAGCTGACATGAATTTAGTCAAAGTATCAGGAGAGATAGTCTCAAAAGCTGTAATAACAGAGACTATCAGTGACTCATTGTATAGATATTAATTTGGTAAGACAGAATCTGCAGGAGTAGCTGGAGTTGAAGAACTAATTCCTTTTTATGATTTCATCAACCTTATTGCAGAAAAAGTCTAGAAACTCATGGGCTGTGAATAGTGATCAGGTAATAGATGGCTACTTTTTCGTAAATTTAGATAAAGTGTCAAAGAGAAATCTGGGATTATGTTTATTAATACTGTCTAAGCGAGAGAGATATGTTGTTTTTGCAGAGGCTAAAGCACACTTGTATTTCAATAAACACTCGTGCCAAGACAGGTAAAAAACTTTAGGCCTCTTTATTCGCCTAGCTCTGGTAGTGAGAGGTGCAACTGAATCGAGGAGACTGGAGAGGGCCACTAGTGAAATTTTCAACAGAGTCTCTCTCTACAGTGAAATGAGCCAAGACTTCACACAGCTGCTGGTGAAATGCAGCTATAGTGGACGGACCAATGTGGCGAGTGGCAATTACATCTGTGCCGACATTAACAGGGCAGGCCAATGATGGTCGATAAACTTGATGATGTGTCTGCCCTCATAAAGACACTAACGCATTTTGTGTAGGAAAAAAATAAGGTGGTGAAACTTGGTAAATCCAATGTTTCTGGTGTCTGTTCAGCATCTAAAATTAATATAAATAATCACAGAATTTGTCATGAAAGCAAACAGTCCTCCATTGCCTAGAAATACTCTAAATAATAAAAAGGAATCCATACTATCCATATCATATTAACCATACTAGCTCATGTGAAGAGATAGCGTTTAGAGTGAATTTCACGATAAAAGTCCATCAAAACTGTATGAGTAATTCGGCTGTATCTAATTATACTGTATGAACATAGTTGTGTCCATTTGTCTACATGTTCCTCCTCTTAAAATCTTTATATAATTGACCAGCAACTTGTAAAAAGTGCCTGAAGTGGCACGGGTCACTTAATCACTTAAAATTGAATGTAAAGCCCTTTCAAATCAGTTTTACGTCGCTAGTGATTTGTGATTTGTTATAGATTGCAGCTCAGTGTGCAGCAGTCAGCTGATGCTAGTTCCCTTAAAGCTAGGATAGGTAGGCAGATTATTTTATTTTTTTTGCATCATTGGGCAAAAATTCCTTAATAATGTTTCAGTATATTGTAATTCAAGTCGTCTGAGAGACAATTAGACATCTACACCACCTCTTGACTCTATTCAGGCCTTGGGAAATCTAGCCCGGGACAGAAGATTTCAGCCAATCACGGGTCATTTCCTATTGGCTGTTCTAGATCCATGTGTATGCAATCAATTTGCATCCACCATGCCCCACCGGTCACTTGTGGGCGTAACCCTAACCCTAAAAATCAACAACACCAACTCAAAATGCTTCACATGAACAATAGTAGTGTAATTAAGACATTCGCTGAAAAGTTTTTTTTACATGGACAGATTATCAACTATGATACAAGTTTCACGAGTCTAAGCTTTGCATTGGAACGTTCATGTTACCCACTGCAGCTTTAATACTGAACCAATTCTGCCGCCCATCTCTGTTTGACTGCTAACAAAAATAAGGCTTAGTTTAAAAAATACCAGAGATTTCCTTTTAACATTGCCTTCATTGGATTTCTGAGATTTGCCCCTGTTTAAACCCAGCTACTCTGATTTGCACCAGGTCACGTTGACCGCACGCTTGTTAAGATTACCCTGTGCGAGGCAACAAACCGGCCCGACTCATCTACCTTAAAAAAGGTCATGGTGGATCCGTCCCTCACAGCGCCGTACTCAATCCGGGTCTGTTTTGCCAGGTCATCGGCTGAATCGATGGGCGCATCCATTCGTTCCACGGTGAGAAAGGCAGCCAAGTTGGCCGTGTAGGACGAGATGATAATCAGAGTGAAGAACCACCAGATCCCCCCGACAATACGAGTGGACAAAGCCTTAGGCATCAGCTCCGAGCCTGGACACACACACACACATAGCAATGGGGACATAAGGTTATATTGTATATTGATAGATGTGGAGAGAGAGAGAGAGAGAGAGAGAGAGAGAGAGAGAGAGAGAGAGAGAGAGAGAGAGAGAGAGAGAGAGAGAGAGAGAGATGATAGATAGATAATAAGAAAGAGATGATGGGGGAAAAAAAAGATACACCATTGTAAGGAGTGAGCTAAGATTGGAATATAGTGGCTTTGAAGTAGACTTTCAGGTTCATATTACGGTATGGATTTTATATTTTACTCCAGCGGTGGATGGCAATTATGATATTGAGATAAAGCTAAGAAGAGTGGTACAGCCAGAATGATAATAATTATAGTGTGTGTGCGTGTGTGTGTGAACTGATGAAAATCATCTGAGCCACATGAAACATCCCAATCTAAACAGGTTTATCTCAATAAGAAGATTTCCACCCCATTTCATTCAGATTTTTATCTCAGACCTGAATGATAAATCGAGAACCTTTTTATGTTTTTTATGTAATTACTCCGCTTTCTTGGCACTCGTTTAGTTTTATTCTAAAACACAGCGTGGGTCCGTCATAAGAGCAAATGTGAAATTTAAACAAAAAAATTAAACAAAAGAAGACGGATTAAAACAAGAATTAAGCGTGACAGTTTTTGTCTTGATGCATGCTCAATAATCCAGGTAAGAAAATCAAAGAAGGTTGAATCAGTTCATCTGGATACAATGTTTACTGACAGATGAATCGGTTAATCTGGATACAATGTTTATTGAGAGATGAATCGCATCATTGGGATATAACGTTTATTGACAGATAGATTGTATCCAGTTCATCTGGATACAGTGTGTATTGAAAGATAGATTGTATCCAGTTCATCTGGATACAATGTTTATTGAAAGATAGATTGTATCCAGTTCATCTGGATACAATGTTTACTGACAGATGAATCGCATCATTGGGATATAATGCTTATTGACAGATAGATTGTATCCAGTTCATCTGGATACAATGTTTATTGAAAGATAGATTGTATCCAGTTCATCTGGACACAATGCGTATTGACAGATAGATTGTATCCAGTTCATCTGGATACAATGTTTATTGGCAAATACTATCTGTCAATAAACACTGTATCCAGATGAACAGATTCATTTGTCAATAAACATTGTATGCAGATGAACTGATTCAACCTTCTTTCAAGCATGAAAAGTTATTTCTGACTCCTGAAACAAACACAAAAAATGAGAGGGAAAGCAAGACAAGTGAAAATGCAGAAAGTGGAGAAGCACAGCATGCTGAAAAACACCATCCTCTAGAGGTGAGGAGAAAAGATGAGATAAAATGAAAAGACACATACCACATTTACGTTTTGGGTTACAATACCGTGTTTCTGGAAAATTTGTTCCCATTTTTTAAACATTTGCTCTTTTTGGTGAGGGGTGAGGGAGCAAATGCTTAACTGTGATTTGTGTGTGAGTGACAGAATCTGGAGGGTTGGTGTAACTGCCATGTATCCAAGGTAGTGTTTACTGTCTGACACGCATCCCACAGACTGCTGAAGGCCAGTGTAAACTCCTCAACATACACATGCATCACAGAGCAAGGACATGTACACAAAACATGTACGTACACAATCACACACACACAAACATACATATGAACACATATAAATGACGATCAGACATCCATGTAGACTGCATAAACCATAACCCTGTGGAGTCTGCTGGACTGTAGCACGGAAAAGTGAATAGTCATGTAGGTGTTTTGAAATAAGGGCAAAGAAAATGACATGGGGATTATAGGAAGGAGATGGTTTAATTTAGAAATCACGGGCAACATGGAGAACAGAAAAGCTCTCATCCTGAGTGGAGAAGGTGTTAACGGACAATCATGGTAGGTGGGAGGCGGACATTGTGTGGTGAGAGTTGAAAAGCTCAGCTCAGGGTTTACACTATCAGCAGCCTCTACTGCCGTACAGGCAGTTCGCTAGACGGCCCTACAGGGAGGGCCTGGCGGCCTATGCTGCCTGTGGGATGGGCGACACTTGAACTGTGATCTATATACCTTGCCGCATGAGAGCTCCAACGCCAAACCAGAAACTATTGAGTAAAGTGAAATTGTTCTCTATTAAGGTGGAGGACGGGTTGCATGGGTGTGGGTTGTACCACTCGTACGGGGTAAACCTGAGGAAGAACAGAAGAAGAGGGGGAAGAGGGGAGAGAGAAAGGACATTGTTAATAGCAGGGCGAAATACGATGAGCTAAAGCTGTGTATGTTTGTTCTACGTATCCACATGTATACAGTCGGCTGGTGGTAAATTCAAACAGTAGTCCTCATCTGAGGGGGGACCGTGTCTTACAAATATGAATTACGAAACAACGATCAAATTTGCTTTACCATATGATACTTTGTGGTGGCCATTTTCTCCTCACTCATCTCCAGATTTTTTTTTTTGGGGGGGGGGGGATTCTTACCGACCCTTTTCTCCCCAATTGTATCCAGCCAAGTACCCCACTCTTCAGAGCTGTCCCGGTCACTGCTCCACCCCCTCTGCTAATCCGGGGAGGGCTGCAGACCACCACATGCCTCCTCCGATACACCGGGTTTCACCTGACAGTGAGGGGTTTCGCCGGGGGGACGTAGCGCGTGGGAGGATCACGCTATTCCCCACCAGTTCCCCCTCCCCGAACAGGTGCCCCGGCTGACCAGAGGAGGCGCTAGTGCAACGACCAGGACGCATACCCACATCCGGCTTCCCACCCGCAGACACGGCCAATTGCGTCTGTAGGGACACCCGACCAAGCCGGAGGTAACACGGGGATTTGAACCGCCGATCACCATGTTGGTAGGCAATGGAATCGACCGCTACGCTACCTGGATGTCCCCCCATCTCCAGACCTTTTTGCATCTAGTGGCAAAGCTGAAGGGCAACAAGTTCTGTCTGTATTTGGTAGATCAAGGTGTCTCCAGGTTTGTGTCCTATACCCTGAACCCCCCCCCCTCCATACACCTAATTCCTTCAACCTTGTCATAAATTTTCCCATCATCATCCAGTCTCTCCCCTCACCTGGCAATGACAAACAGCACACAGCTGACTCCAGTGCAGGCCAGCAGCACATACATCCAGATATCTGGGGACAGGGGGTTAAGGAAGGAGAAGACACCCGGGTTGGTGCCGTTGGGCTTCCGGTACAGGATGCTGATGCCCAGAGTCATGAAGGGTTTGGAGAAGTCGATCACCTTCTCCCTGACATAGGTGATGGTCAATGGAGCCACAGCCAGGTCTGCTATCTGCAAGAGCCAAAGAGTGGAAGATGAATATGCATTAGGTGAGACGGAGGAGGGGAAAATCACTTTGGGTGGTGCACGTTAAACATGAGGCTTTCCTTTTGGTTTCAATTCTATCTGTCTCCTCCTTTCTTTCTTTTTGGAAAAATGTTCCCCCCTTTTCTCCCCAACTGTACCCGGCCAATTACTCCACTCTTCCGAGCCGTCCCGGTCTCTGCTCCACCTCCTCTGCCGATCCGGGGGGGGGGGGGCTGCAGACTACCACATGCCTCCTCCATACATGTGGAGTCACCAGCCACTTCTTTTCCCCTGACAGTGAGGAGTTTCGCCAGGGGGACAGAGCACATGGAAGGATCACGCTATCCCCCCCCAGTTCTCCCTCCTGAACAGGCACCCCGGCCGACCAGACGAGGCGCTAGAGCAGCGATCAGGACACATACCCACATCCGGCTTGCCACCCGCAAACATGGTCGATTGTGTCTGTAGGGATGCCCAACCAAGCTGGAGGTAACACGGAGATTCAAACCGGTCATCCCCGTGTTGGTAGGTAACGGAACAGACCGCTATGCCACCCGGACACCCCATTTCAAACATTGTTAAATAAATGTATGACGTTTTCATATACGGAAAAGATTATTTTATCGCAGAGCTAAAACGACAAATTCAAGCCACGTAAGTCAATGGTCGTAGGTTAACCCAAAATATTTTGAGCAAATGTGATGCTCCTCCACTCCACCAGGCTGTACCCATGTTAAACTCGTTTCAATTTGTAATACTAGAAGTATCATAATAATCTACCAAACTTATTAAAGACACTGCTTACGTGAAATGTTGAATACTATTATAACATAATGACCATGGACAGGGGCATGCGTCCCTTTGCATCCACCTGGTCTACAGAAATGAAGAGAACAGGCTACTGTTACATTACATTCATTACAGTCATTTAGCCGACGCTTTTATCCAAAGCGACTTACAATAAGTGCATTTAACGTAGGAAATCAGGAGAATTACTAGTCATCAGAGGTCATAGGTGCATCTAAACAAGCATCTAAGAGCAAAACCAGTGCTAAAGTAAAAGTGCAAGAAAGACTTTTTTTTAAATGAGTGAATACAATAAGTGCTAAGAACAAGTAGCAGGGCAGTAGTTCTTAAAGAGGTGAGTTTTCAACTGGCGCCAAAAGATGGGCAGCGACTCCGCTGTCCTGACATCAGTGGGGAGTTCATTCCACCACTGTGGGGCCAGGACAGAAAAGAGCCGTGACCAGGTCGATCGCCAGCAGGGGCCTCTGAGCGACAGGGCAACCAGGTGTCCCGAGGCAGCAGAGCAAAGTGGTCGGGTGGGGGTGTAGGGCTTTACCATGGCCTGGCGATAGGAAGGAGCTGTTCCTTTCACTGCCCTGTAGGCTAGCACCAGAGTCTTAAACTGGATGCGAGCAGCTACTGGGAGCCAGTGAAGGGACATGAGAAGAGGAGCTGTGTGGGAGAACTCTGGGCGGTTGAACACCAGATGAGCTGCAGCTTTCTGAACAAGCTCCAGAGGTCTGATGGCCAACACCGGGGCACCAGCAAGAAGGGAGTTGCCGTAGTCCAGCCGGGAGATGATCAGAGCCTAGATGAGCACCTGTGCCATCTCGTCGGTGAGGAATGGGTGAATCTTCCTGATGTTATAGAGGAGAAATCTGCAGGAGCGAGCAACCGATGCAACGTTTTCAGCAAACGACAGTTGGTCGTCCAGGATCACACCCAGATTCCTTACAGTCCGAGTTGGCGTCACCACGGTGTTGTCAATGGTGATGGCCCGGTCTCGGTGTGGGCAACCTTTCCCCAGGAGGAACATCAGCTTTGTCTTGTCCAGATTGAGCTTCAGGTGGTGTGTCGCCATCCACTCCGAGATGTCAGTCAAGCACGCAGCAATGCGTGTCTCTACTTGTGTGTCAGAGGGAGGAAAGGAATAGATCAGCTGGGTGTCATCGGCATAATAATGGTAAGAGAAGTCATGCGAGCGAATAACAGAACCCAGGGATGTCGTGTACAGGGAGAAGAGGAGAGGACCCAGAAGCGAACCCTGTGGAACACCTGTAGTCAGTCTGCGAGGCTCCGACACAGATCCCCTCCATGCCACCTGGTAGGAGCGACCCGTCAGGTAGGTTGCAAACATTGAGAGTGCAGAGCCTGTGACACCAAGCCCCTCGAGGGTAGAGAGGAGGTTCTGGTGGTTCACTGTGTCGAATGCAGCTGACAGGTCCAGGAGTATCAGGACAGACGAGAGAGAGTTTGCTCTTGCAGAGTGCAGCAATTCTGTCACTGTGAGGAGAGCCGTCTCTGTCGAGTGACCCACCCTGAACCCAGACTTGTTGGGGTCCAGGAGGTTGTTCTGGTGGAGGTACAAAGAAAGTGGGTTAAAGACAGCATGTTCGAAAGTTTTGGATAGAAAAGGTAGAAGGGAACTGGTCTGTAGTTTCTGACGTCAGAGGGGTTAAGTGATGGTTTCTTGAGAGGGGGGTTTGACTCTAGCAGTCCTAAAGGCTGATGGAAAGCATCCTGCCTGGAGGGAGGTGTTGATGAGGTGGGTTAGATAGGGAAGGAGTTCAGGTGCTATAGACTGAATAAGAGGGGGGGGCGGGTCAAGGGAGCATGTGGTGGGGCGACTGGATGTGATGAGGTTTAGAACCTCATCGGGGGAGAGGGGAGCGAGGTGGGATAGGGTGGGACATGGAGAGGTGAGGGACGGCGCAGAGGGTGGGATACTGCAAGCAGCACTAAACGGGTGGTGAGAAAAGGAGGATCTGATGTCGTTAACCTTCTTGTCAAAAAAGTTAGCGAAGTCATCAGGGAGAAGGGAGGAAGTAGGAGGAGGAGGTGGGGGTTGAAGAAGTGTAGAGAAGGTTTCAAAGAGTTTCTTAGGATTAGAGGCAGAGGATAGGATTTTAGAGCGATAGAAGGCAGCCTTAGCAGCAGAAAGGGCGGAGGAAAAAGTGGAAAGAAGAGACTGGAAGTTGAGAAGGTCCACTGGGAGTTTGTCTTTTCTCCATTTGTGCTCTGCCACTCTCAGGCTCCGTCTGTCAGTACGTACTGAGTCGGTCAGCCAAGGGGCAGGTGGAGTTGGGCTGTTCAGCTGGCCAAGACCATACACCAGTCTAACCATCACCATCCTCCTTCCCAGTAAGGAAGAGAGGACTGGCAGACTTCTTCATTAAAAAAAAAACAACCAGCTGTCATTGTTAAAAAGAACAAACAGACTGAAACTCCACCATCTCGTGCAGCATCTGGCTTTATAATAAAACCAGTAATTTTGAAAATATGATAGGGCTGGGTTTTTAATCATGAACTTTTTGGATCATATGTATATCATCTTTTATTTTAAACTGTCCAGTCCGCATTATAATACAAGTCAGAAAGACTAAACTCAAACTCAAAATATGTCTTCTTTTTCTAAAACTGATACACTGACACCAGCTGCGAGAACATAATGAAAATGATGCCACCATGGTTTAAAATAGGCAACTATTAGACACGTAGTATTTGATCCTGCCGTCTCAACCCACATGGTCGATGAGCTCGCGGACCATCCCGTTCCACTCCCCCTTGTCATTCTGGGCGCCATATTTCCCATCGGCCACCAGTTTGACCTCGTACGTGAAGCCCAAGATGTTGGAGAGCTCTTTCAACAGGTCCAGACAGTAGCCCTCGAAACGGTCATTACCCACCAGCTCCTTATCCGACTTCTTATACATCACATACGGGTTTTCCTGTGCAACAAAGGAAGAAGAAGAAATATCAAATGATGGTTGATTTAAACACATGCTCATTCTCCACGTCCCTTCTCTTGATATTGTTTGTCCCCTGTGTAAGGAGTGTGTATATACTATGTATTTGGGAAGATATATGGAGCTGTATTTTCAGTAATGTAGTGAAAATTGTCTAATATATTAAACACCTCCCCACTATTACGCAACTTTCTCGAGCTGTTTCCTGTTCTGTTGTCCCCCCCCCCATTTTCTCCCTAATTGTACTTGGCCAATTTACCCCACTCTTCCAAGCCATCCCGGTGGCTGCTCCACCCCCTCTGCTGAGCCGGGGAGGGCTGCAGCCTACCACATGCTTCCTCCGATACATCTGGAGTCGCCAGCTGCTTCTTTTCACCTGACAGTGAGGAGTTTCACCAGGGGGACGTAGCATGTGGGAGGATCACGCTATTCTCCCCAGTTCCCGACCGACCAGAGGAGGCGCTAGTGCAGCGACCAGGACATACACCCACATCCGGCTTCCCACCCGCACACACAGCCAATTATGTCTGTAGGGATGCCCGACCAAGCCGGAGGTAACACGGGGATTCGAACCGGCGACCCCCGTGTTGGTAGGCAACGGAATACCCGGACGCCCCTCTGGTTTTTTTTAAATTCTCCAATACTTTTCTTCTACAAAGTACCGGTATGTACTCTTCCCTGTCCCCCCCATCCCTCACCAGTATGGTGGTGACGATGAGCGTCCTGTTGGCGAGGGAGTCCGTCACGTTGTTGTTCTTGTCTCGGCTGGACCTCTCCGTAAGATTCAGACCTGTGTAAGAGTTCCACACAGCGATCTGGACGGACAAACAAGATTCTAACTTTACTGAAACATACACGTGTGCTGGAATAACCAGCAACATGTAGGAGATGTAGATTCATGCCCAGGGCCAATACTTGTGTAGAATGAAATTCTGATTACATCTGAGATTGTTGCTCGATTTGTTTCAGAAATTGCTCCAATAACAGTTCAGAGCAGTGTTGTGGTTCGTTGGTGAACAGCAAAATTAAAAATGAGTGAGAGTCTTGCTGGAGCATGGCATGGCATTCTGTAGTCCATCCATTATCCAAGCAGCTTATCCTAAGTAGGATGCTGGAGCCTATCCCAGCAGTCATTGGGTGGCAGGCGGGGAGACACCCTGGACAGGCCGCCGGTCCATCACAGGCCTGACACAAACACATTCACACCTAGGGACAATTTAGTACGGCCGATTCACCTGACCTACATGTCTTTGGACTGTGGGAGGAAACCGGAGCACCCGAAGGAAAAACACGCAGACAACATGCAAACTCCCCACAGAGGATGACCCGGGATGACCCCCAAAGTTGGACAACCCCGGGGTTCGAACCCAAGACCTACTTGCTGTGAAGCGTCCGCGCTAAGCACTGCACCACTGTGCGGCCTTCTTGCTGTGAGGTGACCGCATTCTTTAATATTGGTCACATTTCCAGCTCCAGAGGAGGCGCTAGTGCAGCGACCAGGGCACATACCCACGTCCGGCTCCCCACCCGCAGACATGGCCAATTGTGTCTGCAGAGACGCCCGGCCAAACTGGAGGCAACACGGGGATCTGAACTGGCGATCCCCGTGTTGCCCCTGATATTATTTTCTTTATGATGGATTATAAAGATATATTTCATAATGACGAGGACACCTGCCATTGTAGTATTCTCTCTTTTTGAATCTGATTGGGACCCTACCAACAGCAGAGGGAAATGCCACTTTAAATCATGACCCTCTACACAGAAACTGCTTGAAAATGACATAAAAAAAGGAAATACATATCAAATTAAAAGGAACAGTGTGAAATAGGAAGGAGAGAGGGATGGAAAGAGGGGAAGAGATGCTGTTTCGCCCTGTCATATTGGGACAGCAGCTGTGAACGTGTGTTTGGTTCCTCCGACCGGGGGGAATAATCCGGACAGTTATCAGATTAGAGTAAGCATCTGGTGGCTGGATTTTGACCCTTTCAAATCCCTTCACTGGTTAAGAGGAGTGCAAAGGTCACGGGGGCTCATGAAAGTGATCCAACAGACCAACAGAGTTAAGTGCCTTAGCCAGGGCAGGGGTTACTTATTTTATTCAATCAAGCGAGCGGTAAAACAAGATTTTCTCCCCAATTAACCCAACTCAGTTTCTGCACGAAAACAATGAAACGTATTACTTCTCATCACGGCTGACACCATTTGCCAGCTATTCATTGGCAACCTACAGTGAGAGATTATTAACAGAATGTACAAAACAGCAGGGATGGTCTCCCTTCCCCTGAAATAGACTAGCAAGGTGAATCCACGCAAAAGCTTTGATTCCTGGTAAATGCAAGTTGAGAACATGGAAATGAAGAGCAGACAAGTCAGCTGGATTAGAGACAACAGAGACATGGGAATTTGAGTGAGTCAAGACTCGCAACACTGCTGGGATTTTCACTCAACGGTGTGCCCCATTCATCCGTACGGGTCCGCTACCCACAGGACGTTCAGTCATCCAAGACATCCAGCGAGCCGGTAGACAAAAAAATCAGCTCATTGATGGATTGAGTGGAAGGAGGGCTGGCAGGACTTCTGCAGAGCAACAGATGGTCTACAGTTACTGGACTGACAGTCTGGTACAACAATGGTGCTAAAGTCCAGTATAAAAATGCACAACCTATTGCTCCGTGACTATAAAATGGCTTGACGATCCGCAAGCTTACAGATTTACACTTCTTTTTCAGCAAAAAGAATAAAGAAACTGCAGCTCCAGCAGAAAGAGAACCAGAACACTGAGGGCTTGAAAATTGTAAAAGAACAACTGTTTGACAAGTCCCATCTCTTGCTGTTTCACCACAATAGGAGAACTATACGATAGGGAGAACAAATTGTGAGTTAATCATGTCATCCACAATGTGGGCTGGTGTTTTTTCACACACATCCTATCATCATCATCATCATCATCATCATCATCTCCGTAACCTATGGAGGTCGTAGGAGCACAGCTGATGCCTCAACAAGTCTCAGTTGAGCCATCATTGTGATTCGGTAAGGGGAGTACCTGGTGGTCCCTATCTCCTCTCCAGGTACGGATGGCCGTTGGTTCACAGAGGAACTCACCCGCCCTTTGACAGGTTTTGTTTTTAGTCCTGCTGGGTGTCCACCATGACATGGTGGTGGTGGGTCATGGCGGACACTCTATGGCTGACATTTTCAACGCCATAAGAGACCGGGACAGATGGGGGCAACATCATCAGGCAGGCAGTACAAGCAGCTAACGCCCACAAGGACAACGCTAGATGAGTGAGTGAGTGAGTGAGTGAGTGGGGGTCCACACACCCACCTCACAACAACCCAAGGGTTGAAGTGGGGGTGCCGGGTTAGTCGCCGACGACCCGACGGTTGCAGTTTAACGTCGAACCCAGGACCAACACATCTTATGCGGGCACCCTAATGAAAGCGGGGCCATCTTTAAATGCTACACAAGGTATCTGAACATAGCTGCCTTCCTCTGGTAATTCATTTGTGAAAGGTCATTTTCTTTTAGCCAAACAACCCCTCATGCCTTGGGGCCGACTGTCCAGGGATGACTGCATAACATAAAAATATATTCTGATTCATGCAGTGGCCAGCCCAGTCACCACATCCCAACACAGCTTAGTGTCCAGGGGATAGCATGGCTTGGTGTTTAGCACAGCTATATCACAGTAAAAGGGTCTTGGGATCAGTTCTAGCTCATCTGTGTAGAGTGGTACATGTTCTCCCCGTGTTTATGTGGGTTTCCTCTGAGCACTTCAGGGGAATTCTGAATTGGATTAAGTGAGTTTGGAGAATGGATGGATGGATGGATGGAATGAAATAGAACGAGCCATCCAGAGTAAAGGTCCAGAACCAGCCAACACAGCACAACAGTGGGAGGCACTGGAGTCAGTATGGACCAACATCCCCATTGAATTTCAGCACCTTGTTGTCCATCAAACTGATGCAGCTCTTAGGTAAAAGAGGTGCAACATGACATTGGGAAGGCATACCTAATGTTTTGCCCTCAATGAACATTTATAAGTGCATTAGCATAACTTTCCAAACCATGTACTGCAGAACCTGCCATCTAACGCTGCTCCACCCCCTCTACCGACCCGGGGAGGGCTGCAGACTACTACATGCCTCCTCCGATACACGTGGAGTCACCAGCCGCTTCTTTTCACCTGACAGTGAGGAGTTTCACCAGGAGGACGTAGCACGTGGGAGGATCACGCTATTCCCCCATTACCCCCTCCTCCCGAACAAGTGCCCTGACTGACCAGACGAGGCGCTAGTGCAGCGACCAGGGCACATACCCACATCCGACCAAGCCGGAGGTAACACGGGGATTCTGCCATCTAATTTTATGATTTTTCTTCCAGTATGGGCTCGAAGTTGTTCAAACGCCATCCGCAATGGAAACACGTACTGTCTTTGCGTTCCCTTCATTTTTCTGTATTTCTTTGAAGCTTTCCCAAATATTAAGCTGGCCTGACCAGGCCACTGAAATTCAGGGCTTATAATGAAATTCAGTTTGCGCCAACCAAACGGCAAACGGAGACGGCTTTCATCCCCACTGAGCTCGGGGTTCAAACTTACGTGCCTGACAGAAATGTTCCCGAAAAGAAAAGTGGGCTATAAAAACAAACAGGGACTGTCTCTCAAACACTGCGCGTTAAAGTTCTTCCTGAGTGCCAAGACACGTCTCAATAAAAGAAAAGCCAATTAGACAAGAAACCTCATAACACTGTGCAGGGGAGGGACGCCAAAGAGGAGGAACTAAGAGGAGGAACTGCAATGTCCACAAGGTTTAAATGTAAATGCACATGAGTAGTTTCCCCAGCCACTTTTTTTGACCCCCCTCCCCCCTTTTCTCCCCAATTGTACCCGGCCAATTACCCCACTCCTCCGAGCCGTCCCGGTCGCTGCTCCACCCCCTCTGCCGATCCGGGGAGGGGCTACAGACTACCACGTGGAGTCGCCAGCCGCTACTTTTCACCTGACAGGGAGGAGTTTCACCAGGGGGACGTAGCGCGTGGGAGGGTCACGCTATCCCCTCCCTCCGAACAGGCGCTCTGACCAAGCTTCCCCAATTGTGTCTGTAGGGACGCCCGACCAAACCGGAGGTAACACGGGGATTCGAACCGGCGAGCCCCGTGTCGGTAGGCAACGGAAGAGACCGCCACGCCACCCGGACGCCCCCTTCCCCAGCTGCTCTGACTGTGCTTGGTCTCAGCCATCATCTCCACGGTGTGCTTAACACACCAGTGCTCAAGAACTAACATGGCGGCCACGGCTTGATAATTGATTTATCAGGACGATAAAATAGAGCGTTTTATGTGAGCAGCTTTGCCATATAGTGGCACTTCCTCCAAGGGGAGGCTCTGAGGGGCTAAACATCTTGAATGGAATTAAAATTATAGTGTAAATCACCACTTCTCTGCCCAGACATATGCTGCGTTCTCGCCTCCTTGCCAGGCAAGGAGGCCTGTACCCTCCTCTATAACAAGCTCTCCTGCTTGCAGGGACATATTCATGTAAGTAAAACAAGCTCTGCAGTTAGTGATATCTCGCAGGGTGGTGGTGGTGGAGGGGGGGGTAGCAATGCCGGATACATAGCATCGCGGCACACAAGGAGAAAACGGTGAAAAGGGACGGAGAAACAAGGTGAGTACAGACACTGAGGTTTTCTTGGAGAGGCGAGCTGGGGGGAAAAGGGGGTGTAAACCCACAAAGGCGTCAGCCCGATAGGGCACGGACACAAACCTTGGTCCACCGTTTATTAAGGCGACTCCCAGCCTCCACAAAGCCCTTTTGAGAGAGTGAAGAGGATAAGGTGGAGACAGAGAATGGACTGCATGAGGCACACATTCAGTTGTTACAAGCATTGTCAGCTGTGAATGCAAAAAAATGAGACCGCATAACAATGAACTGTGCAGGTGGAGGGGGGGGGGGAAACTCTTTTACACATGAACACGTCACCACCATATGCTCCCATGTGCATGCTCGTGCATGGAAGCAGCATGAGCGTGGGGTAATTGGCTGCTCCGTTTCTCTGTACACACCCTTGTGGTGCCGTCCTCTTTGAGACTGATGATGTCCAAATTAAAGTCTCTCCTCAGGCCATCTGTCTTATTGAGAACAATATGACCTGTCAGTCCATCCCACTGGGCCTAAAGAGAAGCAGAGGACAAGATTCAGAAGACTTAAAAAAAACAAAACGACAACAACAGTATATGTAAGCGGGCCTTCGTTTCATGTAAATGCGGAGTCTAATTGAAGTCTTGGGGGCGAACTGTAGGAGGAACTGGCAGCATGGGGGAGAAACGTCCCCGATGGCAGACAGACAGACAGACAGGTTGAGCCCTCAGCTGCTCGGTTTTGTTGGCAACTGGAAGAAGGATACATCACCGTCCAATTTATGTGCACCCATAAGAGGGGCTACGGCTACATCCTGGGCGCATATGGGTATAACTATTTGCAGAGGAAAAATGGTCACTGATGTGTTTCTCAGCCAAAACGTTGCCTGTTTTGTTATCGCTTTTGATTTCATAAGAGTGAGGCTGGATCTAATCTGGAGAAAGATCACCATGATCAACTTGCATGATTGGTCTGGCCTAAAAAAAAAACCATCTCTGGCCAAAATAAATGTTGAACTTAAACCTGCCCTAGGTATCCGGGTAGCGTAGTGGTCTATTCCGTTGCCTACCGACACAGGGATAGCCCGTTCGAATCCCCACGTTACCTCCGGCTTGGCCGGGCGTCCCTA
Source organism: Lampris megalopsis (assembly GCA_022114975.2). NCBI lineage: Eukaryota > Metazoa > Chordata > Actinopteri > Lampriformes > Lampridae > Lampris > Lampris megalopsis. The sequence goes on along the minus strand of JAJHIY020000735.1, from coordinate 38,331 downwards.
CAGACACAATTAGCCGTGTCTGCGGGTGGGAAGTTGGATGTAGGTATGTGCCCTGGGGCCTCATGTATCAATCGTTACTACGGGCAAATTTGTTCTTACACACCTGTCAGACAAACCCCAGGATTGTCTGACAGTCAGCAGCAAAGCATGATGGTTATTTGTAATTCCTTCCTCCTAGCATCTATTGTCTACCTCTTGCAACGAGGAATCCCCCGGGCCTGCAAAGACATCGGTGTTAGCCAAACGGTGTCTCAATTCAGGGGTTACCCAGGTTCTACACTGGTCCCTGAGACAAACTTCAGGGCTAAAAAATCCCATGGGTGTGTAAGAACAAATCTGCCCATAGTAACGATTGACACGAGGCCCCTGATCACTACACTAGCGCCTCCTCTGCTCGGTCGGGGCGCCTGTTCGGGGGGGAGGTGGAACTGGGGGGAGTAGCGTGATCCTCCCAAGCGCTACGTCCCCCCCCCCCGGCGAAACTCCTCACTGTCAGGTGAAAAGAAGCGGCTGGCGACTCCACATGTATCGGAGGAGACGTGGTAGTCTGCAGCCCTCCCCGGGTCGGCAGAGGGGGATGGAGCAGCGACTCGGAAGAGTGGGGTAATTGGCCGGGTACAACTGGGGAGAAAAAGGGGAACCCCCCCCCCAAAAAAAGGGAGACACCCCCCCCCCAAAAAAAAACCTGTCCTGGAAAACCATGATACATGTATTTGCCAAAATGCCATGGAAGGAAACAGAATACTTGGATGTGTGTCTCATCTTGTGAGATCTACCACATTTAATGGCAGTTATTAAATACTCATAGACACGGCACAAATAAGATGAATTGCTATGGCTACCGCCAAATGAAAATTAAGAGGAAAAAAAAAAGTTGCAATAGTAATTCGGCCATTTTACCGTTTTTGTATCACGTTCTCAGCTTTTGGAGTATGAGGAGTAGATGGCAACACATATCAGCATAATACCCACTTTTAAATGTCATCTGATACAGTACTGAATCTTAAAACCATGCTCTTCTCAGAACAAGAGATCGGAGACGCCAACGGGCTGACATATTTTATCTCCGTTTATTTCAAATGCCTCTGAATGCTAACAAGCGGTTTCGTGGAGCCATCTGTAATCTTGGTGATGCTCTTCTGAACATCTGTCCTGTCTAGCCTCGCTCTGAGGTGCTGTCAAGTCATTTCTAGAGGAATCCCTATATTTTTCGACTAACTCGAGAAAAATAACATTCCCAAAATAACATATCAGACGAAATGGGTTTTTTTAAGATGACCTTTTTTTCCCACGTGTCTGACTCCATTGGATCCATGATACTTGCTGTGAGGGCTTTCACAGTTGCAGTGACAAAAGCCGGAGACTGAGTGACAAGTCAAAGTAGGTTATACAAAACCTCCTGTCTCAGAAGGACATGGAGTGTGTCTGAAATGAGCCGGCAGCAGACAAGCAGTCGGGAAGACTCCATATTGCACTTACTGCCGTGAAGCGAGCACCTCTCTGCACTTACTGTACGCCACAGAAGAAGGCCAAATGTGTCCCTGTGTACTGTGTGGGTGCTTGTGTGCATCTCATGAAATTCTCAATAGAAAAGTGTCGATTATTCTTCTTCAATTGATACGGAGTAAACCGCACAATGGCAAATGGACCGCATTTTATAAAGCGTTTTTCCTAGTCTACCGACCACTCGAAGCACTTTACGCCTCTCATTCATCCATACGTTCACACGCCGATGGCGAAGGCTGCCACGCAAGGTGCCAACCTGCTCATCGGGAGCAGTTAGGGGTTCAGTGTCTTGCTCAAGGACACTTTGACACACTTGCCGCAGGGGATCAAACCAGCGGTCTTCTGATTGCTGGACGACCCACTCTACCTCTTGAGCCACGCCGCCCCGTGAACAATCTGTATAACGCAGTTAAGGGTGTATTGTGCTCACCGAAGCTGAGAGGAAACATTCAGGTTACAGTGTATCAGAATTAATTGGGCCATTTTTGTTACTGACACTAAAGCTGCAGCCTCCGTTCTCTAACTGACTTCTGCTGGAGCTTAAAACACGTTTTAAATTGCTGGCTGAGTGTTGCCGCTTACTGCTCTCTCCCAGGCGATCCTTCAAAAAGCATCTATCACGCGATAAATACCGCAGGACGGGTGCCTCAAAGGATGGGCAGTGACAAACAATGACAAATACCTGAAGAGGAGAGAGACAGAGAGAGACAGACAGACAGACAGACAGACAGACAGACAGACAGACAGACAGACAGACAGAGAGACAGAGAGAGCAAGAGAGAGCGAAAGAGAGAGCGAAAGAGTGAAAGAAAGCGAAAGAGACAGAGCGAGAAAGAGTGAACGAGAGCGAAAGAGCGAAAGAGAGCGAAAGAGAGAGAGAGAGCGAAAGAGAGAGAGAGCGAGAAAGAGCGAAAGAGAGCGAAAGAGAGAGAGAGCGAGAAAGAGCGAAAGAGAGCGAAAGAGAGAGCGAAAGAGTGAAAGAGAGCGAAAGAGAGAGAGAGCGAGAAAGAGTGAAAGAGAGCGAAAGAGAGAGAGAGCGAGAAAGAGTGAAAGAGAGCGAAAGAGCGAAAGAAAGCGAAAGAGAGAGAGAGCGAGAAAGAGTGAAAGAGAGTGAAAGAGCGAAAGATCGAGAGAGAGCGAGCGTGAGAGAGCAAGAGAGAGAGAGCAAGAGAGAGCGAAAGAGAGAGAAAGAGAGAGCGATAGAGTTAAAGCGAGCGAGAGAGAGAGAGAGCGAGAAAGAGAGAGAGAGCGAGAAAGTGAAAGCGAGCGAAAGAGAGAGAGAGCGAGAAAGAGTGAAAGAGAGCGAAAGAGCGAAAGAAAGCGAAAGAGAGAGTGAAAGAGAGTGAAAGAGAGTGAAAGAGCGAAAGATCGAGAGAGAGAGAGCAAGAGAGAGTGAAAGAGAGAGAAAGAGAGAGCGATAGAGTTAAAGCGAGCAAAAGAGAGAGCGAAAGAGTGAAAGAGACCGAAAGAGCGAAAGAAAGCGAAAGAGAGTGAAAGGGAGTGAAAGAGCGAAAGATCGAGAGAGAGAGAGAGAGCATGAGAGAGCAAGAGAGAGAGAGCAAGAGAGAGTGAAAGAGAGAGAAAGAGAGAGCGAGAGAGTGAAAGAGCGAAAGGGAGTGAAAGAGCGAAAGATCGAGAGAGAGAGAGAGAGCGAGCGAGAGAGAGAGAGAGAGAGCGAGCAAGAGAGAGAGAGCCTATGAATACCATGACCAGGGAAATACAGACTGGAGGACTGAATGATGCTGCTCCTTCTCCATGGCAGGCAGTGGTTCTCAACTGGATTTAAGACTTAGGAGATCAAAACATTAACGCATCAAAGGCCTCATTTCTGGCTGTCGGCATCCCGTCTGCCAATCAGGCAGGGCCGCATACTTCCCGCTTATAAACATTTACAGCGCACACAACACAGCGTCACGCTGTATATGAGCAGGACAGGGCCGAGAGGGAAGCCGGCCTTCAGCCAAGGAAAGAGTAGCACAATATGCTAACGACGTAGCAGTACGCCGGCGCTCCGTTTCCCAAGCCCTCGACACTCACCTCTTTAAAGAGATTCATGAAACGTGGACCAAAACGCCAGGGTTTATGCCGGTGACACTGCAGAGAGCTGACTGTCATCTGCGTGGCCCGCTGAGACGCGATGGCGACCATGAAGACGGCGTCATACATCAAGGCCGCGTCGGTCTGCGGAGGTGACAGTGAGAGACAGATAGAAACTTGGGCACTCTCGGAGAAGAAATTATTTTTCACAGCACACAAATGCTACACCGAACACGCAGAGCACAAACAGACGGCATTTAAAAACTAAAATAAACCAACATCCATATACCCCGAAGCCCTGATTAACCCCGGAAAAGCCCGTGCATGCCAGCAGAGATTCACATGGGCAGGCAGCAACAATTATTCTGATGAGTCCTGTAAACAGCTTTCAATGTGGAAAAAGAAATTTGGTGTCCTGAAACTGGTAGTTTTAATGCAAAACAGCTGGAGAAAAAAAAACAGTTGCAAAAAATAATAAACCGCAGGATAAGGATAAGATGGGGAAAATGTGAAAGTAAGATAAAAAGGACAACGAAAAGTGGATTGGAGCGCGTTGAGGTTGTGGAAAGAGGATGCCGAGTAAAGAAATAGGCAAAGGAATAGCGAGAAGAGATATAAGGGTGGGGGGAGGGGGGGCAATTAATCACTGTCCTTAGCTTTCACAAGAAGGACCCGGATCTCTTCCCCGTCTCAGCCGCTCGTCAGAGACCCGTAGATCAGCAGCAACCAGCCGCAGACCGACGGCAGCCTGCCCGTCTATATCCAGAGGCCCGAGTCACGCCGAGCCCGGCGACCGCCACGCCTCCACTCCAGGCAGGTACAGCCGGGAGGAAACTGACCGTTATAACTGACAGACAATGCCGATTATTGGTGCCATGTAGAGGGACGAAAGAGACAGTTTCCCGGCCACCATGAGATGGGGGACAATAAAGGTCTGTAGACAGCAGCCTGGAGAGACTGTGTCTGACTTTTTAGACAGACTGACTAAAGTTTTCAGGGAAAACAGCGGTCTAGCACCACCAGTCCAGAGCCCTAGAAAGAGAGAGTTACGTCAACTCCGTAGACGTCAATAGGCCAATTATTTAACAGCAATGGCGGATCATGGGAGCCCCGGATAGTTCCAAACGGGGCGACCCGGGGCAATAGGATTTCTGTGGCGAAGGTGTGTTTCTCGCATTAATCAAAGGTTAATTTACAGGTAAGAAGCTACAGTTGACATTTTAATGATGACCATTTTACAAGCACGTTTGAGTCAAATGAACGATGTAATTTAAAGCGTGACAGCTCGTCAAATTCCTACACATGCGCATAGAATAGGTGTCCCATTGGAATATATCTATATCTATATATACATGTAAAAATCTGAAAATACTGGTTAGTAGTTACCAGAAATCGCGGCTAATCAGTTCATTTAAATGACCCACCAAGCTTGGTTTGGAACTATTCGGCGGCTACATGAACCACGTGACCCTCTCGCGTTCTGACCCCTCATTGACGCAACTCTCTCTTTCTAGGGCTCTGCGCCGGTGCCGCCGAACGAACGAAACGACTCCCCCCGTATGAACGGCAGTTCAAGACCTGTTTCCTGGACGGCATGGAGGGAGAAATCAGCCGTCAAGTATGCAAACACGGTGTGGGCTGGGACAGAGGACGTTTGGCTGCTGTTTAAGAGCATGCCGTCCATGTTGAAAATATGAAACTCTCAGAGACAAAAGCATAATGAAATAATGAAATAAAGTTGGGTTGACTAACAAGCTTGAAATGGTACAGCTGGCACAGTTCCAGACTCAGCAGGGCCTTGACAGAGGCAGAGGGAGAAGCAGAGCGTGGCAGTCCCCTTCGGAGCAGAGGCCGAGCTCCGAGTAGAGGACCCCGCAATGTAGGCCCTCGAGACGAGGGCTGTTGGAACTGCGGGGCCCCGATCATTGGGCAAAAGACTGTACCGAACCAAGAGAGAGACTGGAACCCACTGGACACACGCGGCTGAAGATGAAGCGTGACTCGCGGCGGGGACGGGGGGAGATTCTGGAGGCTGGTGAATGCACCCCCTATATTACACACACATACACACACCAACACAAGACAGTCAAAGGGCATTCAATATGACAGAAGTGAGCACATTTGAGAATTTACCTGAAACCATTTTAGAAGTGGTAGAGAGAAAAAAAAACAAACATTGCATTTTGGTTGGCTCCAGAGCTAAGGTTTCACTGAATTTCAAGTGCCCCCGAAATCGAGCGGTAGATATACTGACACTGTAGGAGCATAAGGTGCTGTGGTAAGGGAATTATATACCACGCCACTGTCGGTCGTCACAGAAGACGGTGACAGAAAAATCACTCTTCTCTTTTCCAAATGTTGCCCTGTAAATCTGTTAGCTACACATGTGGTGTGTGCACTGGGTTGTGTTGCATTTTACAGAGGAAAGAATCAAGGTCATCAGCGTATCAGACATCCCAGGTCAGTATGTACAATTAGGGCGTGGCAAGCCATTGTATACTTACCAATGGGATCGAGAGCCGAGATCAATAACCTCTGATTTGCTTAAAATAGTGCATACGCGCGTGTCACCACAGCACACGTTCATAGAAGATTCTGATTTGCATGATGCAGCAAATGTAAGCGAAGGAGTCGATGAGGAATTTAAGAAAGTTTGGTTCAGGCAAGGGAAAGAAAGTGATCTTATGACTAGTGATTGGATGTACTGGGATGACTATATGTGTGCACCCCCGGCGTAACCCAGGGCCGTGGGTCACTCAGTGTTCACAATACCACATGTGGGAGACAAGGGGAGAAGGGGTGCAATACTCACCCCAAATGCAAGCATATAGATGCCCATTTCAGAGCACTTTTATGGGGAAACAGAGTGTGCATTTAGCACACAGCAGTAAATTCAACTTGAGGGGGTGGAGAAATTTCCCCCAGTTAACCATTGACTCACCAGCAGAGATGGCAAATCCATGTCCAGCAAGTAAAAGTCCTGACCGTGCATTTGATCCACCCATGCACTAAATCGGCTGATTTCATCAATTAGTTTTCCCCTACCTGACTGAAGAGCGGCGTTGACTAGAATCAGTTGGTGTAGTACATGGGTTGATCAAATATATGGTTAGGATTTTTACTTTCTGGACATGGATTTGCCAACCTCTGCTCACCCGAGTTGCAAGAGTGCCACACGTTGTTATGGGCTACAGATAATTACGACGTGGGGATTATTTCAAGGGGCTGAACCCCTCCATGTGACACCCAAGAGCACATACCGTCCATGTCAGGCACAATATCTGCTCAAACCAGAGGCAGTAATAGGTATAACATGAGTGTTTAACAGTTTGCTGGCAGCAGGAGTCATTATCCCATGTACTCATTCACCAGTGAGGATATCTTTCCAGTTAAAAAGATAAGGCTGGAGAATCAACCAGTCAAGTAGCGAGTCGTGCGAGATTTACGAGCAGCAACTGCAGCAGTGTCTGTGTGCACCCAGACTCTCAGTATTGATTTGCTTTCACGTTTCAGGGTAAAACAAGTATGTGGACCGGGGTGCCACAAGGTTATATAGAGTCCCCGGCAGTCGACTCGCAGGTTTTGCATGCAAGTCTGGACAATTTAGACCTTCCAGCAGGAGCGCGCTGATGCAGTATGTTGATGACTTGATGACCTGTTCATCAGCAAAACAAACTTGTGAGTTGGGTACCACTGCATTGCTAAACATCTAGCAGAGCAAGGCCAGTCTGAGTAAATTGCAATTTGTCTAGAAAAATGACCTTTCCAGGACACGAGATCTCTAATAAAAAATAAAACAAAAATAAGAAAGGGTAAAACACTGAGCTCAAACCTAATGGAAACCATCCTCAAAATTCGAAACCTTGCACTAAGAAACAATTGATGTCCTTTTTGGGGATGACAGGCTACTGTAGACAGTAGATCTGTGATTGCCCGACCCTGACAGACCATTCACACAGACTGTGGATGAAAAGGCGGGCTTTATGACTTCTGTTCTGTTACAAGAACATGGGGGAAAGCAGCGACCAGTGGCATATTTATCCTCAAGACTAGATCATGTAGCATTAGGTTTGGCTCTCTCTGTCTGAGCAATAGCAGCAGCTGAAAAAGCCATCGTTGCATCACGGGGATATAGTCAGGTATTAGAAAGTCACACCATTAGTACCCCATTCAGTGGCCTCTACTCTGCTAGAGCAGAAAACGGCTCACTTGTCTGCAGCCTGCTGGCTGAGATATATAACGCCATTCTCTTATCGCTACCTAAAGTTGAGGTCAAATGCTGCACAACTCCAAATCCTGCTCCCCACTGCTGAAGATGGAGAACTTCATGATTGTTTGGCTGTGATAGTGCAAGTATGCAGCCCAAGAGTGGTTTTAAAGGCGACACCTCTCACTAAATCTATGTTGATGGATCTGCTAGGAAAAAATCCAATTACAGAGCAAAATGAAGTTGGCTATGAAGTAGTGGATGACCATGACGTCATTGAAAGTGCACCTGTTGCCACTCCAACAGATCTAGCAAGGGCACAAACCCGTGCTGGTAAGACAGAGAGATCAGCTTGGATGAGAGCCGGATGTCCTTGCCTGCCCAAGTGTTTGTTTCCTTATTATTATGCAAAATTGGCACATGGGAAGGACCATGTGTCAAAAGGGGGGATGGTGGATGCAGTAAGCAAACACGGGTTTACAAGAGGCTTCATAAATTATTCCCAACATTTTTGTTCAAAATGTATAATTTGTTTGGAAAATAATGCCGCAAGAGGGCAAACCAAACAAGCCTCAAGCCACCCTCTCCCCGACCAACTGTTTGATCACCTAAAGATGTATGTCACTGAACTAACACCGTGTTGGGGAAAGAAATATTGTCTTGTGATCGTTGATATGTTTTCTAAATGGGTTGAAGTTTCCCCTATAGGAAAGGCAGATTCCTCCATAGTAGCAAAGGTGCTAGTAAGAGAGATTATTCCCAGATGGGGAACACCATGGAAGATCAGCAGTGATAACGCAACTCACTTTGAAAATAGTGCTATTAAACAACTTTCACATTTTGGGGATATTAATCCGAGGCAACATTGGGCCTATCATCCACAGAGTGACGGAGCAGTGGCGAGAGAAAATGGGACGATTAGAATTAAACTTCCTTGTCGAACAAAGAATCATACAGCTTAGTTTGCTGAGCTGTATGATCCTTTGTCGAACCACAGTAGCAGCTGATGAGTGTGCGACGCACGAAACGGGCCTGTACTGCTATGCATTAAAACTTCTTTTTCCTGTATCTGTGTTGATATTCTGCTCCTCATTAGTTGAGCCCTTATAACACCATTGATGGTTTCGGGGAAAAACGCTATATATACATATACATATACTATATACATATATATGTATATGTATGTATGTGTATATGTATGTATATATATATATATATATATATGTTATACATATACTATATATATAATATATATACTATATATATAATATATATATATACATACATATACTATATATATAATATATACTATATATACACTATATATACATACATGCATATACTATATATACATACATATACATATACTATACATATACACATACATATACATATATACATATACTATATATATAGTATATATATAGTGTGTGTGTGTATATATATATATATATATATACACACACTGGCTGCCTATCCAGGGTGTCTCCCCGCCTGCCGCCCAATGACTTCTCCAGCATCCCCATGACCCTGAGAGTAGGATAAGTGGTTTGGATAATGGATTGATGGATGGAAAAAAATATATATATATATAGCGTCACCGTCACCGTCAATGGTGTTGTGAGTGCTCAACTCAAATAATGAGGAGTGCTATATCAACATGGATACAGGAAAAAAGATTTTAACACATTGTAGTACAGGTCTGTTTCATGCGTCTCGCACTCATCAGCTGCTAATGTGTTTACACAAAGAATCATACCGTTACGTTGCCCAGCGTACTTATGATGCATAGCAACCAATGGAGGGGTAGAAACCATTACAACCAATGGGACTGGGGTTTGTTTTGAAAAGCATTTAGGGGCCGGGGCACTGTTGAAATGACGTACATTAGAAATATAACAAGGTAATTTATGTGCATTATATATTGGGGTGGTGTTGGGGCACAGTTGGAAGGACAGGCAGTTAAAATATTTAAAAAAATTTAAAAAAAACTTCTAATAAATGTCACATGTGTATCATCTAATGGGAGGGGGGAGATAATAAAGACGTTTTACTTACAGTTACAAAGGAGGTATTTTTTTCTGGTGTCTACAACCGGTGGCCAATTCGTTTCTACTATTCAAGGTGGACATATCGGGTCTGCAAATAATAAAATACTTTTCTGCCAAGCACAGGTCACATCTCTTACCCCTAACTGAATATGCACCACTCTTTGCAAGGATTTTCCATGAGACAGAATAACTGATACTCTTATCTACCAGTGACCAAATGTGGCGGCTTGAGGCCGTTGCATTTTTCGCATGCTCATTTCTGAAGCTACTCATATGGGCGTTAAACCTCATTTTCTCACCAGGAAGCCTTACGAACACGCGGATATGATTTCAGACTTAAATACAATCCACCACCAATTAGGGACAGCCAGCAACAACAACAACAAAAAGCGCAGCAGAAGGCAGAACATCACCTGGTATAATCCTCCCTACAGCGGCACCGTGGCCTCTAATGTTGGAAAACAAATTTTCAAACTTTTGGATGAGCGCTTTACCCCAGACCACCAATTGGGGAGATTATTCAACAGAAACACAGTCAAAATGAGCTACAGCTGCATGCCAAATGTCCAGCAGGTTATTTCATCCCACAACACAAGCATCACGGCCAAGGCACAGACCCCCCCCACCACCACCACCACCACCACCACCGCAGCCAAGCACCTCCAACTGCAAATGCTGTGTTAGGACATTGTGTCCTCTTGAAGGGAAACGCCACACAGAGGGAGTCATCTACCAGGCATCAGTGACAAGAGAAGACAACTGCAATGCAGACACTTACGTGGGATTAACAGATTAAAATGAGGTTTAACGCCCATATGAGCAGCTTCAGAAATGAGCACGCGGAAAATGCAACGGCCTCAAGCCGCCACATTTGGTCACTGGTAGACAAGAGTATCAGTTATTCCGTCTCATGGAAAACCCTTGCGAAGAGTGGTGCATATTCAGTTAGGGGTAAAAGATGTGACCTGTGCTTGGCAGAAAAGCATTTTATTATTTGCAGACCCGATACGTCCACCTTGAATAGTAGAAACGAATTGGCCACCGGTTGTAGACACCAGAAAAAATACCTCCTTTGTATATTTGAACTGCCTATCCTTCCAACTGTGCCCCAACACCACCCCAGTATATAATTCACATGAAGTACCTTGCTGTATTTGTAATGTACATCATTTCAACAGTGTCCCGGCCCCTAAATGCTTTTCAAAACAAGCCCCAGTCCCATTGGTTGTAATGGTTTCTACCCCTCCATTGGTTGCTGTGCATCATAAGTGCCTACCCCATTGGTTGTTATAGTTTGAATGTTTCCCCTTAAAATCTTTTTTTCTGTATCCATGTATATTTATTTATATATATATATATGCTGGGTGGTGGTTTAAGACTTACAGTCATGATTCCATCCATCAGCCCCCTTTCCTGTTTGGGACCCTGCAGTCTCTCCATGGCCCACTTGTCCATGGTGGAGGCCACCCATGGATCATCTATGTTCAGCAGTCTGAAGCCTGTCATGTTTACGCCGCTGTAGCGGTACGGCTCCAAGTCCAAGGCAAACAAATCCTGCGAGGGGAATGAGAGGTGGATGTTATAGATGAAGGTGATGGGGAGGGGGGACGGGGGAGGGATGAAATGATAGGAAGAAACGTAGTGAAGGGGAGAGCCACTGAATGGTACAGAAAGAAGGAGGGAGAGGGACAGATCGATAGAGAGGGCTGAAGGAGGGTACAGAATACTAAGCGCCGTCAGGCCACTGTGTGAAGACGGAGTCTAATGTCCTCTGGTTGGAGGCAGAGCACACGTTTTTATTCTGGATTTATGAAGCAAGTCGATGGCCAGAAACACGGGAACAAGATGTTCACCCCTTGAATGTGCGAAGCCTTCGAGATGTTCAGTTTTATATTTTGGAAGGAACTCACCAGCGTCGTGAAAAAGAAATGGTAGTACTCCGTCATCATTCCCATTGATGAGAGCTACAAATGGAAAGCAGAAAAAGGAGAAAAAAATCAAATGCTGCTGAAAATATCACTTATTTTAGATGGAATGTTTTCTAGACGGTTCCTGCTCCAATAACGGAGTGAGGCGGCTTAAGCTTTAGCATTTATTGCAAGGGACATTATACTGAAGATATAATAATACACTATATTGACTAGTATTAGCCAAACAATTTTACTATTAAACCAGACATTGACTATATGCTTCATGCATAACTTAGTATATTACACTGGTCTACAAATTTTTTTTTTTCTTGCATGGACTTTGGAAACTGTTTTTGGCTAATTTTGGGCTGCTGAATCCAAATCTGAGCTCAGATTTGCTCCGTCACATCAAGTTTTTGTGCTATCTGTACGCTCCTTATTCAGGATTTTACAACAGTTGACCATCTAGTCTGGCAATCTTGGTGGGGGTAAAAATGACCCCTATTCATTTCCTAAGTCATTTCATGCTAGGCTGAGTGTTTATTTATTCATTGTAATCATTTTTGCATCTATCGATCTTCTAATGCAACAGTGTTTTTTTTTAACTTCGAGCGTAAAATTGCTGTTTTCTCAAAAATAAGGATTTTTCATAGTTCAAAAACCTGATGTGATAGGCAAAAACTAATGCCAGATTTGGATTCAGCACCCAAAAGTTAGCTAGAATCCGTTGAAAAACCCCATGCAAGAAAAATTGCGTTGACCAGTGTTGTTATATCTGAGCCACTGTGACTGCAAGCAAAGCTCAATGAGGGTGAAATGCTTGTTTAATTTTTCCCTTGAACAGCCTCTAATCTAATGCAACAGATTGCAAATGGAGCGGAAGTAAAAAAATGTACCATGGATATCTTAACCATTTACATCGCAACTGGATTTTTTCCCCGTGACGTCAATCTGTGTACCAAAAATGCAAGATGTTCCCCCACGATAACTGGTAACATGTTTCTAAGTACGGCCTGTTAAAATCACTGCCCCCTGGAGAAATTATAGAAATAACTCCCATCGCTTCCTTTTTCTTTACAAATTTTATGCTAATGAGCATCGCTTGAACTTTCAAAGCATGCAAATTAAATGGTGCTTGGCTCATATAGCATCAAGATAATACGATGGAAAATAATCTGTGAGTCATTTAAAAATCAAACCAAGAAGGAAATGAGCCAAAAATGATTTTTTTTTAAAAAAAATGGCGGTATTTCCATTTACAGTTAAAACAAGGGCCGAGGTGATAAAAATGTCCAGGCACTTTTCTCTGTCTGACTCCCCCCCCCCCCCACAATTGTATCTGGCCAAGGCTGGATTACAGACCAGGCATGTCGAGAGCGAGTGCCCTGGGGCCCCAGACCACGAGGGGCCCCAAAAGGTCAGGGGCGATGCTGTGAGCTGCTATTCTCATCTCTGTTTGTTCTGTGATTCAGGATTGTGTTGTACTTTGTAGTCGCCATCTGAATCCCATGCAGACTGGCACAGCGTCGACTACCATGTTGGGTATTTGCATTAGTTTTACATTCAACAATGTTTAGTATTGTTTGCTGTAGCCTATCTGACGGGGCGGGGGGAGGGGGG
>JAJHIY020000735.1:0-20000 GCA_022114975.2 Lampris megalopsis | reverse complement strand
GTCCCGCTCCGTTTCGTTCCGGGGCATCGGAGCGGCGGTTTGGCCCGCCACAGCGTGCGCTCATTGGGGAGGAGGACCGGAAGCTCTGTGATATGACATGCCCCGCTCCTGCCCTCTTCAAGACTGGGTTCACTGGCCGGCATGAGGCTCGGCAATACGGCATTCGACAGAATTCAGACCGTGGCAAACATGGTACACTGTGAGGAAGAAAACATCAACCGAGACTTTCTACCTTCTCTCCCCTTTCTTTTCCTCCTTTCTGTGTCTTTCTATTTATAATGACAGACAGACAGACGGACGGACGGACGGACGGACGGACGGACGGACGGACGGACGGACGGACGGACGGACAGACAGACAGACAGACAGACAGACAGACAGACAGACAGACAGACAGACAGACAGACAGACAGACAGACAGACAGACAGACAGATAGATAGATAGATAGATAGATAGACAGACAGACAGACAGACAGACAGACAGACAGACAGACAGGCAGGCAGGCAGGCAGGCAGGCAGGCAGGCAGGCAGGCAGACAGACAGACAGACAGATAGATAGATAGATAGATAGATAGACAGACAGACAGACAGACAGACAGACAGACAGACAGACAGACAGACAGACAGACAGACAGACAGACAGACAGACAGACAGACAGACAGACAGACAGACAGACAGATAGATAGATAGATAGATAGATAGATAGATAGATAGACAGACAGACAGACAGACAGACAGACAGACAGACAGACAGACAGACAGACAGACAGATAGATAGATAGATAGATAGATAGATAGATAGATAGATAGACAGACAGACAGACAGACAGACAGACAGACAGACAGACAGACAGACAGACAGACAGACAGACAGACAGATAGATAGATAGATAGATAGATAGATAGATAGATAGATAGATAGATAGATAGATAGATAGATAGATAGATAGATAGATAGATAGATAGATAGATAGACGTGAGATAGATAGATAGATAGACAGACAGACAGACAGACAGACAGATAGACAGATAGACAGATAGACAGATAGATAGATAGATAGATAGATAGATAGATAGATAGATAGATAGATAGATAGATAGATAGGTAGACAGGTAGACAGATAGACAGATAGACAGATAGACAGATAGACAGATAGACAGATAGATAGATAGATAGATAGATAGATAGATAGATAGATAGATAGATAGATAGATAGATAGATAGATAGATAGATAGATAGATAGATAGACAGGTAGATAGACAGATAGACAGACAGACAGACAGACAGACAGACAGACAGACAGACAGATAGATAGATAGATAGATAGATAGATAGATAGATAGATAGATAGATAGATAGATAGATAGATAGATAGATAGATAGATAGATAGACAGACAGACAGACAGACAGACAGACAGACAGACAGACAGACAGACAGACAGACAGACAGACAGATAGATAGATAGATAGATAGATATAGATAGATAGATAGATAGATAGATAGATAGATAGATAGATAGATAGATAGATAGATAGATAGATAGATAGATAGATAGATAGATAGATAGACAGACAAACAGACAGACAGATAGATATTTTGTTTGTGTCATCCATCCATCCATTATCCAAGCTGCTTATCCCAACCAGGGTCGCAGGATGCTGGAGCCTACCCCAGCAGTCACTGGGCGGCGGGCGGGGAGACACCTTGGACAGGTCGCCAGGCCGTCACAGGGCCGACACACACACACATTCAAAACCTAGGGACAATTTAGTGGGGCTGATTCACCTGACCTACATGTCTTTGGACTGTGGGAGGAAACCGGAGCCCCCGGAGGAAACCCACGCAGACACGGGGAGAACATGCAAACTCCACACAGAGGACGACCCGGGAAGACCCAACAAGGTCGGGCTACCCTGGGACTCGAACCCAGGACCTTCTTACTGTGAGGCGACCGCGCTAACCACTGCGCCACCGTGCCGGCGGTTTAAGTGTCATGCATTATAGAACTGCCTAGTGAGATGTGTTTGCATTTCTGGACATCAGGGGTTGAAATATATGAGACTCTCAGTGGCATTAGTCCAAAACATTAAAAAAAGGGCTATCGTGGGTGGAGAATGTGAATCCTCCCACATATAACACATTTATTAATGTCTGTAGCCTTGCAAATTTAGTAGTATGTACTGATTGGAGAAACACACACACACACACACACACACACACACACACACAATGCATTTTTGCACACCGCCCTTGGTGATTAATTGAAGGCAAGCTGAGACAAAATGATGACTGAATTAATGCCTAAACATCTTTTATTTCATCTCACTCGCCCTGGTTAACTGTCAGTTTAACTGTGAACATGATGGAAATCAAACTTGGGAGGGGAAAAAGAAACTCAACTTACCTGTGCTGTCCTCATAGACGACAGTAAGTTTCTTCCACTTGAAGAAGGTGACTACGTCCAGGATGGCCCTGGCAATGGCAGTGTACTCTGGGTACAGGTTGATAAAGAAGGTGTCCTTGTTATCCACTGAGGGGTGTTTCCAGCGTGTCTGAATGTGGGGGACCTCCAAGGCATTGCAGATGGACTGGACAGCACTGACCGAGGAGCTGTGAGATGGGCCAAAGACGGCAACCACACCAAGTGCTAGCTGGTCACACACTGGTGGAGAACAACACAAAGTCAGTTTGTGGAGCAGACAGTGCCACATGTGGAGTGTGTGACTTGGGCTCAAGGTTCACAAATCAGCTCTTCAACCATCCATCTTGTGCACAACGGACATTTTAATTGCTATTGAATACCTGAGATATAATACAGCAAGGAGAGAAACATATGATACAAGAATAAAAATACGCAAGAATTGTTGCGAGTTAAATACAAATTAAAGTTATTTCAGATAAAAGATTTTATTTTATTTTTATTACTTTAGATAGGAGTTGGATATTTCCCCTGTTGTTCTCAATAATACACAGTTAGAAATTACTAACTAAGTGAGTTTGCTGACATCTACGGGTCAAAACCATGCAAACCATGCCATTCTTCTCTTCCGGTTTGAATCCTCCCTCAACATCACTGGTACTGCCTTCTCCTGGCTAAAGTCATATCTCACAAACAGACAACAGTTCACCGACATCTGCAACTGCATCTCCTCCACTGCTCCTCTGTACCAAGGCATCCCCCAGGGTTCGGTGCTTGGTCCTCTCCGGTTCATCCTTTACATTCTCCCCCTTGGTAACATCATACGTCATCATGGTCTCCACTTCCACTGCGATGCCGCTTAAGGAGCAGACACACTTGGTCAGTGTTAAGGGTGGTCCTATTGATAAGGGTGCGGTCATCCTGTAATTTCATTGGGACTACCTCCACTGCTTCATCTACAGGAATGCGTGTGAAGAGAGATGTAACATCATAAGAGACCATTCTTTCATCCACCTCCATAATGATGTCCCTCACCTTATCCACAAAATCCAATGGTCACTCTTTGAAGGATGAGGACGTGCACATCCTTGATAGGGAGGTACACTGGTTTGAATAGGGAGTCAAGGAGGCCATCTATGTGAAAAAGGAACGACCATCTCTGAACCTAGGGTGGGAGGTGGGGGGTGCTAAGAGTACATCTGTCACCATCTTACAATGCTGTGATTGCAACTATTCCCCAAACCTCTGTGAATAGAACACATGGCCATTGAAACGCTAGATAATAATCACTGCAATTTGCATATGAAAATGATCGTGGATTCAGTCATTACGCCACTGGTGGGGAAGAGGTCACTTAGATGAGTGATGAAACGTTTCTCTCTCAATAAACGTTGTGTTCAGATGAACTGACTCAACTCTCTGTGATTTATTTACCTGTACTACTGAGCATGCATCAAGACACTGTGATGTTAGCATAGCAGGACAAACACAGCTGCAGCTAATAACATTGGTTTTGTTGGATGTGGGTGTGCCAAAGAACCAGCATTGACAGTACTATTGACAATTGTTTTTGCTGGCTCTGTCTGTCTCTCCACCCATGTCCCAAATGTCATACCATACACTAACACCATATAGTGTGTGCTGTGTACTAATCTTCATAGTACACTAATTTAACAGTTAGTATTTCAGATATGAATGTACTAATCATTTGGTACCAACAGGAAATGTGTGTGCCGCATTTCCTGTCAGTGCATGCATTTGTGGTTAGTATGCATGTGCTGACAGAACCGTGAGAATGGAGAGTGCGCCATTTTCAAACGAAAAGTTATTGAAACGTACTTTGGATTCATTCGTTTATTTTTGTTTTTCATGAATTGTTCTCTTTGTCGTTCTCTTATGACATGGCAGAAACGCTCTTGTGGACAGCCGATTTACTCACTTACTCCAATGTTACTTTACCCAAAAAAGATGGACCCAAATTATACACTATTGAAGGTTGGCTTGCTGCTTGGTCGCAGGCCGCTTCACCATCCAGCCATTTTTTTAAAAACATTTTGCAGCTCCTCCCTTTCCAGAATGCATTGCGTTATGGAACAATAACGTCCACCAATAGCACACTCAGAAATGGAGCAAATTTAGTATGCAGGTTGGGATTTTGAAGTATACTTCATTCTGTTAGTTTTCCAGTGTGAACAAACATACTCAAAACACAGAATTAGTATGTAGCATGGCATTTGGGACACAGGGTCTGTCAATGCAGATACTTTGTGTGCTGGAACACCTACAACCAACAGCGCCAGCTGCAGCTGTGCTTACCCTGCTATGCTAACATCACCAGTTCCAAATACTAAGACCAGCCTGCCATGTTTTTAACCTTTACCTGGTTTTTAACCTGTAGAAGCCAGCAAACTCACTAAAATGGTCTAGGATTTAGTTACTCTTGAACACTTAAAACAAATTGAGGAAGGCCGGGGTCCTTTAACTTGTCCTGAACTCGTTTCCCTACCTCTCCTGGACGCCTCAAAGCCATCAAAGAGGTTGATCCTCTGAATGTCATAGGTGAGCGTAGTGTTGGGCATCAGGGTCCTGTTCCGGTTTATGTTGGTCACAGCGAACTTGAAGGCCAACTCATCCATACTCACAAGCTCACTCTCCCGGGTCTCGAAGATGCCACCTGCACATAAAAAAAAGATGACGTCAGGTAAGCATTTTAATAATAAGAGATTTATGATCTTTTGGAAGCTTGACACATGTCTGGCTGTACAATGAAGAGCAGACTGTACATTTTCTGGTCAGGGCAGCCCTGCTGAGAAATGAACCAGCTGTAATAGTGTTTCCGCTTTAACCATTAAGTTATGAGGAAGCAGACGTGAGGAAATGAGGATGAAACAAAGCCAAGTAAATGACGGACGGGTGGATATGAGAGTGCAGCCATTCGGATGGATGTAGGGGAAGAATGTTTAAACAGACAACGAGAAATGGCGAAAACCCCAAGAATAAACACTGCACGGGATGGGAAATGCATGGCAATGCGGCACACCGATGGAATTTGAAAACTGAAGACGAGCACCAGAGTGGAAGAACATGGTGGCAATCTTGTGAGTAATTGAATGAATAATAGTTTGTGTAAAATGCTTCCCCTTGCAGAATTTATAATTACTTTCCCTTATAATTGGAGTTCTTCTGAGACTCAACAAAAGGCTGCTCCACACAAAGCCGAGCCAACTCAAGAGGGCAGGGATCCCACGTCTATTACTCATGCGTGATAAAAGAGTAACCTCACACCGAAACACTTTTTTTCCTGATATAATAAATGGTATTCATGCCTTGCTTGGGTTGTGGTGGAAAGTTTGGTCATAACTTCAACATCCTAGTGCCTAATATGTGATGTTACCCATCATTCAGGTACTCACTCGTCTAACTAACTCATATATCCAAACTAAAAAAAAAATCACTGTCCGAGGGAACGAACGCCAGCCAGGACGACTGTCAGAACTGCCAGTCTGCATGGGCTAGCAGTTAGCTTAGCTTGGCCT
The DNA here is from genome assembly GCA_022114975.2 of Lampris megalopsis. Classification (NCBI taxonomy): domain Eukaryota; kingdom Metazoa; phylum Chordata; class Actinopteri; order Lampriformes; family Lampridae; genus Lampris; species Lampris megalopsis. The sequence continues at coordinate 14,038 of JAJHIY020000735.1, read as the reverse complement.
GCTTCTGCATCCTCTCAGACCACCCTCGTTTTTTCCTCTTCGGGCGCAGCTCCAGGCAGGAGCCGTGGTCCCTGGGCCCACCGGACGCAGCAGACCGAGCTCTCCCAGCCGACCCGGCGCCAGCTCTCCCAGCCAGACCCCCTCAACACACCGCCCCGCACTCCTCACGACAACATCAAAAACACCACAGTCAACGCCAGTGGAGGCCACCGCCAGACCGCCCTCGGTGTTATCGGAACTGCCAGTCTGCACGGGCCAGCGGTTAGCTTAGCCCGCCCCGCTTCCGCGTCCTGTCAGACCAGCCTCGGTGTTACCCCCTCGGGCGCAGCTGCAGGCAAGGAGCTTTAAATCAATGCAACACATCCTGATTACCAGCTGGCCCCCCTTTTTCCTCAGAGATGGTAAATTACAAATTGAGAAGACATCTCGCATCCTGGTCAAACGTTAACATATTAACGAGACCAGCAGAGAGGATTGGTCCACACGAGAACAGCCAGGTCTGTAGTTCAAATGAGTTGACTTCATTCTGTGGAGGTAATTCTTTGGTAATTATACAACCGCTTCTGGGTAGAGCACATCAAAACAGGTAAAACGTGAACCTCGTGCCGTCGACAAGAGCTAGAAATTGGGAGGCATAGGGCAGTACCTCCCAAGCCAGGTGGTAACCATGCACCCCTCCAAGACTTCTTTTGGCTCTTGGTGAGACACAGATGTGGGTTTGAGGTGCAAAAGCACCACACAGGGCAGGATAATGTGAAAGCGCGCCGTCTCGAACCCTTCTCTCCGCACCGAATTAACGGGGGTCATTTCAGACAGTTGCAGAGTGGTTTTACAGGCTAAAACCTCCCCCATCATAAACACGGCCATAAATATGTAATTTGCAAAGTAAAAGCCGAGACTCGCGGTCTCAACCGCCCTCAATTCATTATTCCTCCACAGCGAATACATTAAGTCTTCCCACAGGAGCAAGCAAACAAAGACGGGATTTAAGCGCTCCGAGATGAACAATCACTGCCTTCCACAGAGACACTCAACAGAGTCCAAACACTTCCTTCCTCCTCAGAGCCGGAGACGGCCGCACTGATTCAAAGAAAGCGTCCCTTCACAGAGAATATTGTTTTCTTTTCTTTTTGTTTGTTGTTCTGCCTCCTGTTGGAGTGCAGAGTCTCCGAGGCCACATACCGACCGCTGGCTGGACCAGCAGACCACATCACCTAGAAAGACCTCATCAGCGCCTCATGGACTGGCTTGACGAGATACCCACTAAAAGAGAACAAAAAGTGGAGGTGAAAAAGAGGCCTGTACAATTGTTCGGCATAGCGTGTTGCACTTTCAGCGCTCCTGCTGAAAGGTCTGAGCTGAGGTCAGTCAAATAATTTCATCAGACGGGTAAAAAATGTTCAACAGCCCCTCAATCTTCCTCTGGTCCTGTCCGTTTAGGGTAATTTCCTCCAAATGGACTAGACCCAAGCTGTCTGGAGTGCTGGCAGATTCAGAATCTGGTTTTGAATCAGAAGAAGCTTCTTTGAGCAAGTCAATGTCCTCCTTCTTCTGTTGCTTAGGGGCCGTTGAAGAATGAAGAACGGGGGGGAAAAAGAACAATGACCATACAGGGCCCAGTTTACCTTTTGCCACATTGAAAATTTGAAGAAAAAAAAATAGCAGATTGAAAATGTTCAACCACAAGTGTCTCAATCAGTATCACAATTATTATATTTATAATTATTATTATTTTGGTATACTATATTAATCACTGTTGGGAAATTCTTCTGTGCATTTAACCCATCCCAGTTGTGTAGCTAGGAGCAGTGGGCAGCACCCAGGGACCAACTCCAGTTCTTCTTCCCATCGCCTTGCTCAGGGGCACAGACAGGAGTATTAACCCTAACATGCATGTCTTTTTGATGGTGGGCAGAAACCGGAGCATCCGGAGGAGAACATGCAAACTCCACACAGAGGATGACCCCCCCCACAAGGTTGGACAACCCCGGGATTCGAACCCAGGACCTTCTTGCTGTGAGGTGACATCATTAACCACTGCACCACTATGCTGCCAAAAAAGTATAAACGGATTCCAAAATAGTGCTGACACAATGCAAGACACTTGGATTCAAACACTAGATGCAGGACACATTTTAAAGACTTTTAGCAGCCACGCCTGCAGCCCTTCACGACAGATTAAACGGAGATGTTCAACAAGTATATAACCAGAGATGAATGAATCCACAGTAACAGCATTGGCACGGCTGACAACTGCGAATGTGCCAAGTAGAACTGGGTTGAGCTACAACCCTGACGGCTTCTGTCAGGGTCCCTGTGCTCATTAGCAGATTAGTGCAGAGAGACAAGATGTTTTTTGGTAATTACGATGTATAGATCTGCCACCTGGACTTATATCAAACCTCATATTCCACTGAAAACCAGAATGATGGCCCGGCTAGAATACAAATACCGGTAACACTTTAGTACGGGGAACGTCGTCACCATTAATTAGGTGCTTATTAGCATGCAAATTAGCAACATATTGGCTCTTAATTTGTCATTATTATGTACTCATTAATGCCTTATTCTGCATGGCCTTATTATACAACCAGTAAGCCATTAACTATGAGTTTTCCCTCTATAACCTCAGAAGTATTGCTTAGTAGTAGTACCATCTCAATATGCTTTGCTTAGTATGGCCTTTATAAGGTGGTAGTACCACAAGAAGAGTTATTCTCCCTTACTAACACTTAATGAATATGGTCTGTTCTTACATAACAACACACAAAACTACAAGTGTTCATAGTGTTAAATTACTGTAAATTAAGTTTTTGTTACTTAGAATATGTTCCCCATACTAAAGTGACGTCTTGATCATTACTAATTCACTAGTAATTAAGTTTTTTTTATGTTCCCCATACTAAAGTGTTACCCAAATACCTTATGTAACTACCTCAAGCAGAATGAAACATGATTGTGAAAAAAAAAATTTTTTTTTTAAATAATCCACCCAAAAGGAGAATTTGAGTGAGAAATAGCAACGTTAATGTACATTTCTCCTTCTGTCCACGTTTGTCGGCTTGATGAGTGACATCAACTACTGACATCTGTTCAGGGGGGAGGGGGAACTGGGGGGGACTAGCGTGATCCTCCCACGCGCTACGTCCCCCCCTGGCGAAACTCCTCACTGTCAGGTGAAAAGAAGCAGCTGGAGACTCCACATGTTTTGGAGGAGGCATGTGGTAGTCTGCAGCCCTCCCCGGATCGGCAGAGGTGGTGGAGCAGCTACCGGGACACCTTGGAAAATAGGGTGGGGTAAATCCCCCCCCCAAAAAAAGATGGATTAATGTGTGTGTAGCAATGTATCTCTGCAGCGGGTTGACCAGCGGCTAATGAACTCCACTCCCAAACGATAATGGAAAAATGATAGATCAGTGCAACTACTGAACTGAAACAAATTCAAGTCTTTAATTCTTTCCACGCACAGATGGTTAATTGTGCCACATCTTTTGGAAGATACACACTTCTTTATAAACAGTATGGCTTCTCAAAGATACGCCACACACACTAAAGACCATAGTAATATCACTAAAGTATCAAATTGCCCGTGCCTCAAGTAAATCCTTATAATTGCTGCGGCTGTCTATTGGAAATTACAAGAATGGAGAAACATGCCCAGTAAACAGCCATTCCTCCTGGTATTATGGAAATTATCAGCCGCACGGGTGTGATTAGGAGACACAAAGAGGAGCTCCGTAGACGGGACAAAATAAACAGATTTGTCTCTGTACAATGGAGGTATAAAGAGGTGCAATGGAGGGGACCGGAGATTTATCTGCCTGCTCCGGCTGGTGGAAATTGGGGGGGACCAGCAAGAATAGATCTGATCTTGCGCCAAGGAATCAAGCAGACCTGATCAATCTGTTCAAAAATAAGGGAGATAAAATGTGTGTGTGTGTGTGTTTGCTTGCAAAAGTGTGCACACACACGAGTGCAGAAAATGGATGCTCCTGCCATCCCTCTCTCACGTGTTCTATTTAATTACAAATAGTCACATTTTACCTACATCAGCCAAGTGTCTCCTCTGTTCTGCAGCTGGAGTGCTACTCTGTGTTCTGAATCCGGCTCGTCCCATTTTTCAAATGGCACTCTTAGTGTATGTCTGCACTTTGATTTCTTCTGGCCAGATGAATTAATGTACGACACTAAAAGCATCCATTGAATTTCCAAATAATGAGGAATAATTCCCCCGGTGCAAAGAGGTCCATCTGGTCTCCTTGATAGCACAAACAAATGTTAGATGTCAAAAGGTCCACAGTCCCTGTCTAAATATAGCATTATTATTAATTTTTTTTCTTCGTAATAGTAAATGTTCCAGTTCTAATTTCAGTTTGAAAAACTGCAAAAGTTTCCTCTGAAAGCTGTGCTGACACGCAGGTAAACCAAACGCACAACCTTCAAATGTTCATCAAAAGACAGGTACATCCCTGAATCAAGCCACCCTGTGTTTTCACCACATCGGTACTTCAAAATGTTTCTTCCAATGACATCGCCCACGTGACTAGCATGGGCTCTATTTCTTCATAGTTGACTGCTTCAACACTATAAAGTCTTTTAGACCAGTGGTACTCAGTCAGGTCTTCAGGATCTCTCATGTAATTCATTACATTCACTTTTTTTCCCCAGTTATTCCAGCTAAAGATGGTTTGCCTGAACAAGATCCACCATTCCCCATCTCTTCCATTGTAAAATGAAAAGACTAACTTTTCAATTGATGCATCATTTGAGACTGCCTTCTACCAGGAGTAAGAAGCCGGCTTCCGTTGCCATTAGGATAAACAGCTCTGATTGGCTGTGTTGGTTCAACAGGGCTCAATCAAAATCAAGGTATGTGTGTGACCCGATGACACCACTTGTAGAGTAAGACAATAAAGCTCTATTTTCTTAGAATTTAAGTCATGTGTCAGTTGCTACATTCCACAAAGTGTAGGTACAGAGGGGCGATACTGTTTCCCTGCCCAACCAATTAGCAATGTGTTCGAAATTACACGATCGATGCAACATTAACCCTAGCTTAACCAATATCTAACTATCTGTACTTTAACTTAATAGGATCGAGTATCAATCAGTGAAAACTGCAGTGGTTTGTGAGTTTGTGAAATTTGCCCATTGACCCACATTCACCCATATTATGCTTTACAGTACTTCGGGTGTTCCTAGTGACATTTTCTGTGACGTACACTACATCACCAAAAGTATGTGGACACCCCTTCTAATTAGAGGATTTGGGTTTTTCAGACACCACCCATTGCTTACAGCTGCATTAAAACAAGCATACAGCCATTCACTCTCCATAGACAAACACTGGCAATAGGATGAGTCGTACTGAAGAGCTCAGTGACTTCCAACATGTCTCTGTCATAGGATGCCACCTTTCCAACAAGTAAGTTGGTCAAATTTCTGCCCTGCTAGATCTGCCCCAGTCAACTGTAAGTCTGTTATTGTGAAGTGGAAACATGTCGGGTTAACAACAGCTCAGCCGTAAAGTGGTAGGACACACAAGATGACAGGAACAGGACTACCGAGTGCTACGTAGCGTGTAAAAATCATCTGTCTTCATTGCAACACTCACTACCGAGTTCCAAACTGCCTCTGGAAGCAAAGTCAGCACAATAACTGTTGGTCAGGAGCTTCATGAAATGGGTTTCCATGGCCGAGCAGTCGCACACAAACCTAAGATAACCATTTACTGCACTTACACTTACACCACTCCAGCCAAGTGTTGGCTGGAGTGGTGTAAAAAACACCACCAGTGGACTCTGGAGCAGTGGAAATGCCTTCTCTGGAGTGATTAATCATGCTTCACTGTCTGGCAGTCTGACGGACCAATTTGGGTTTGATGGATGCCAGGAGATCACTACTTGTCAGAATGCATAGTGCCAACTGTAACTTTTGTTGGCGCAGGAATAATGAACTGGGGCTGTTTTTCATGGTTTGAGCTAAGCCCCTTAGTTCCAGCAAAGGGAACTCTTAATGCTACAACATACAATGACTTTCCAGAGAATTTGTTTGCTTCTAACTCTGTGGCAACAATTTAGGGAAAGCCCTTTGCTGTTTCAGCATGACAGTTCCCACATGCACAAAGTGTGGTCCATAAAGACATGGGTTGGTTTGCTGAGTTTGATATGGAAAAACTTGACTGGCATGCACAGAGCCCTAACCTCATCCAACTTCATCCCCATGTTTGGAATGAAGTGGAATGCCGACTGTGAGCCAGGCCTTCTCCCCAACATCAGGGACTGACCTCACTAATGCTCTTGTTCACAGTCTGTATTTGTTACATGTGCAAAATAAAACAGTCAGTTCTGAACAATGAAATGCTTGTGATGATGGGTCAGATTAGCAATGTATGCATAAGTAAAAACATAAATAAACAGGCAATAATAGAAAATAAAAGTAATAAAGTAAGTCAATAATAAAGATAAAAACTTATTTACAAAGATCAGCAATTTACAGGGTTTGCAAGGCTAAATTGGGCTCTTGTGGTTGATGGAGAGTGAATCCTTTCAGCCATGTTCCAAAATCTACTGGAAACCCTTCCCAAAGTAGTGGAGGTTGCTATAGCAGCAAAGGGGGCACCAACGTCCAGTGTGGAGTTTGCATGTTCTCCCCGTGTCTGCGTGGGTTTCCTCCGGGGGCTCCGGTTTACTCCCACAGTCCAAAGACATGTAGGTCAGGTGAATCAGCCATACTAAATTGTCCCTAGGTATGAATGTGTGGGTGTGTGTGTCGGCCCTGTGTGATAGTCTGGCGGCATGTCCAGGGTGTCTCCCTGCCTGCCACCCAATGACTACTGGGATAGGCTCCAGCATCCCCGCGACCCTGAGAGCAGGATATGCAGTTCGGAAAAAGGATGGATTTGGGAATGAGATGTTCAACAAGCTTATGCTTAGGTGTCCGCATACATTTGGTCATGTATGTCTTGATGCACGCTCAATAATCCAGGTAAGAACATCAAGAAAGGTTGAATCAGTTCATCTGGACACAACATTTATTGACAGAAACATATCATCACTCATCTAAGTGACCTCTTCAGTCTAAACGGACTGCAGGTATCACCACCCTTATAAACAATACAGTTGCATAACGACCGAAATTAATGACCAGTTTCATATGCAAATATGGGTGTGACCATTAACTAGAGCTTCAATGGCCATGTGTACTATTCACAGAGGATTTGGCAATGTTTGCAATCACAGCATTGTAAGATGGTAACAGACTAAACAGACGCTGGCCAAGAGGATGGCACAACACAGGAGAGCTAACACATAAGGCCAGGACTCCGCAGTCTACGCTCATCTTGGACACGGTCGATCATAACATCCTCTTGCATCACTTAGAGACTTGGGTTGGCATTAATGGCTCAGCTCTTAGCTTATTATGCTCTTATCTCACCAACAGAACTTTTTTTTTGTCATTCTGGGTAATGTGACCTCCTTGGTGGCTCAGTTGAGTTGTGGTGTCCCTCAAGGCTCAGTTCTTGGCCCCCTTCTCTTTTCTATATACATGCTGCCCATTGACCAGGTCAAAATCCCAATGTGCTCTACCATTTTTATGCTGACAACACTCAGCTATACATGTCACCAAAACCCACAGATCTGAGCACCCTAGCAAATCTCACAACTTGCCTCTCTGACATTAAATCCTGGATGTCTGAACATTTTCTCAAATTTAATGATAAGTCTGAGGTCATTCTGTTTGGTTCCAAAAATTCTATCAGCCCTTTTGTTACTAATCTTGGTGGTCTGTCAGGTAGTCTTAAGCAGGCTGCTATGAATCTTGGGGTAATATTCGATGCTAACCTCAGTTTTGATCATCAAATCAAACATGCTGTTCAGTCATGCTTTTTCCAGTTCACGCTAATCTCCAATATAGGTCATTTTTGTCAATTGCCGATTTGCAAAAAAGTTATACACGCTTTTATCTATTCTCGGCTTGACTATTGTAATGCACTTTATTCTGGTATTAGCAAGGGCTCCCTCCCTCCACCGTTTGCAGTTGGTACAAAACCTGCTGATTGGCTCATTACTGGGACAAGGAGGCATGACCATATCACTCCTGTGCTTACCTCCCTACACTGGCTGCCTGTTATATTTCGTATTGATTATAAAATTTTACTGCTCACTTTTAAGGCTTTAAATGGTCTTGCTCTTTCATACATTTGTGATTTATTGACTTGGTATTAAGCCCCCTTGACCATTAAGATCTGCAGATACAGCCCTGCTGGTTATTCCCAGGTCTTGGGTTTGTTACAAGGGTGATCGGGCTTCTGCTGTTGGAGCCCCCACACTATGGAACTCTCTTCCCGTTGAACTAAGACAAGCCAAGTCTCTAGCTTCTCATCTTAAGACTTTTTTTTTATGAAAGGTTTGACAAATGTCTGATATTTGTTTTTATTTATACTCTCACTTATTTGGTCTTACTCTTATTTTTGTTTTGTCTGGGTTTTTTTAAGCACTTTGTAACATTGTTTTAGAAAAGTGCTATATAACTAAGTATTATTATTATTATTATAATCATCTACAGGCCAGTGGCCACTCTCCTCTTGATAGGGAGGAACGCTGGTTTGAATGGGGAGTCAAAGAGGCCATCTGTGTGAAGAGGGGACGACCATCCCTGAACCAAGGGGGGGGGGGTTAAGAGTACATCTGTCACCATCTTACAATGCTGTGATTGCAACTATTCCCCACTCCTCTGTGAGTAGTGCACATGGCCATTGTTACTCTAGTTAATGGTCACGCCCATATTTGCATATGAAATTGATTCTTGGTTTCGGTTGTTATGCAGGGTACCAGCAAGAGTTAAAGAGAAGGTTTACAAGATGGTTGTGAGACCAGCTATGTTATATGGTTTGGAGACAGTAGCACTGACAAAACGACAGAAGGCGGAGCTGGAGGTGGCAGAGTTGAAGATGCTAAGATTTTCACTGGGAGTGACGAAGAAGGACAGGATTAGGAATGATTATATTAGAGGGACAGCTCAGGTTGGACGGTTTGGAGACAAAGCAAGAGAGGCAAGATTGAGATGGCTTGGACATGTGTGGAGGAGAGATGCTGGGTATATTGGGAGAAGGATGCTGAATATGGAGCTGCCAGGGAAGAGGAAAAGAGGAAGGCCAAAGAGGAGGTTTATGGATGTGGTGAGGGAAGACATGCAGGTGGCTGGTGTGACAGAGGAAGATGCAGAGGACAGGAAAAAATGGAAACGGATGATCCACTGTGGCGACCCCTAACGGGAGCAGCCAAAAGTAGTAGTACTAGGTTTCGGTTGTTACGCAGCTGTATTGTACTGTATTGTTTATAAGGGTAGGGATACCTGCAGTCAGTTTAGACTGAAGAGGTCACTTAGATGAGTAATGAAACGTTGTGTCCAGATGAACTGATTCAACTTTTTGATTTTGGTCATGTAATGTATCTTTCGTGCAGGATAAAGTACCTTTGTTCCAGCGAGGTTTTAGACCTGGAACAACAGCTGAATGTAATTAACAACCTATCAGGAAAGAAAACCAGCAGTACTGGTGCTATTTAAGGACCTGGTTGAGTACCACTGACCTGTATGGCTTTTGGAAACAACATGAAATGGGTCATTGTGGACCATTCCGCCACTAAAGTTGTGGTCGCAGTCACATCTGCTGATTCCATCAGTGGGTCATGTATTGGGGGTTCTGTGCTGTGTATTCCTGATAGTATCATGATTGCTGCATGTAACCCACTCCTGGGAGGATATGTCTCTCTAGGTTTGGAAGCAGCTACGTGTTAAGTGCAATAACCCTAACACACCATACCACATGAGAATTTAGTTAACTGCAGCTTTCAGTTTCCGATTAATAACGATATAGTGCAACTGGCATTACATTTATATTGACATGAAAAATAACAAACCGGGCCCTTTAAATCAAAGAAAAAGAATAGAAATTGTCCGTAAGTGGGATTTCTCCAATAGCATGCTCTCAGTATGGTGTGTTCAATCCGGTACCAGTCTAGGGGCCACATGCCGGCAGCCATACCAACATGTACCCGGCTCTTCCAAATGACAGAAGCTAAGCAGGTATGGGCTTGGCTAGTACTTGGATGGGAGACCTCCCAGGAAAATGAGTTGCTGCCAGAAGTGGTATTGGTGGGCCAGTAGGGCGCAATCTTCCCTCTGGTCCTACTAAAAACAACAAATCCCAATGCCCCAGAGCAGTGACGGGGACACTGTGCTGTAGGAGATGCCGTCATTCGGATGAAACGTTAAACTGAGGTCCTGACTCACTGTGATCATTAAAGATCCCACGGCACTTATCACAAAGGGTAGGGGGTTTGCCAGTGTCCTGGCAAAATTCCCAACCTGGCTCTCTCCATCTGGCCACCTAATCATCCCCCCATGTAACTGGCTCAATGATTACTCCCTCTCCACCTCAAGCTGATGTGTGGTGAGCGTTCTGGCGCAAAAATGGCTGCCGTGCATCACCCAGGTGGGTGCTACACATTGGTGGTGGTTCAGGTGAGTCACACCCCCTTCACTGTGAAGCGCTTTGGGTGTCTAGAAAAGTGCTATATAAATGCAATGATTATTATTATTATTATTATGTATCAATCATTACTCTGGGCAAATGTGTTCTTAGCCATCCATGGAATTTTTTAACCCTTAAAGTTGTCTGACAGGCAGTAGCAAAGCATGATGGTTATTTGTAAGTCCTTCCTCCTAATGTCTATTGTCTACCTCTTGCAACGAGCAATCACCCAAGCCTGCAACGACATCAGTGTTAGCCAAACGGTGTCTCAATTCGGAGGTTATCCAGGTTCTACACTGGTCTCCGAGACAAACTTCAGGGCCTAAAAAAAATCCCATGGGTGTGTACGCGCAAATTTGTACGTAGGAACGGTGGCTGGATGAGGCCCCAGGTGACTGGCACAGTCCTACCACAAGCAGATAACTCATCCAGCTGTGCTCCGCGGCGATGTACATCCGGGTTCTTGGATATCGCACGGGGAGGCTCGCCATCTACTGGGGTGGACGAACGTTTCCGGAATCCTCTCTCTCGATAAAAGACCTGGCCGAGACCGGTGACGTGAAATAATCAAGACGGAACCGTGACTCCTGGCGGAGTTGGGCTCTCTGCAGGGACTCGTATCCCTGTCCGTTACCTGCCCGACTTCAGCAGCTGTTTTGACTTTAGTTCTACCTTCGCGGAGCTCAACGTGGTGCATGACACAGCTTCTTACAGCGCACAACATGGCGACTCCGCCAAACTTTCTCACCCGGCCCTATCCTCTGCCCGCCACTTCCTGTCCCCTTGAGTAGGGGCGGAAATGGTGAAATAAAAGCCCAGACTGTATTAATTAATGGCAAAATAAAAGCATTAACTTGAGACTTAAACTCGCAGTAGTTAGTTTGTAAAATAATTTCTTTTTAACGTCACTTCTATTTCAACCCATATTTTCCAGCTGGGTTACACACACAAGTAGATTAGTGTTGTGACGTTTACATTTTGATGGAATACAGCATTATTTTGATGAAATACAGCATTATATTGATGGAATACAGCATTATTTTGATGAAATACAGCATTATTTTGATGGAATACAACATTATATTGGTGGAATACAGCATTATATTGATGGAATATAGCATTATATTGATGGAATACAGCATTATATTGATGGAATACAGCATTATATTGATGGAATACAGCATTATTTTGATGGAATACAGAATTATATTGATGGAATAAAGCATTATATTGGTGGAATACAGCATTATTTTGATGGAATACAGCATTATATTGATGGAATACAGCATTATATTGATGGAATACAGCATTATATTGGTGGAATACAGCATTATATTGGTGGAATACAGCATTATATTGATGGAACACAGCATTATATTGGTGGAATACAGCATTAAATTGATGGAATACAGCATTATATTGGTGGAATACAGCATTATATTGATGGAATACAGCATTATATTGATGGAATACAGCATTATATTGACGGAATACACCATTATATTGATGGAATACAGCATTATATTGATGGAATACAGCATTATATTGGTGGAATACAGCATTATATTGATGGAATACAGCATTATATTGGTGGAATACAGCATTATATTGATGGAATACAGCATTATTTTGATGGAATACAGCATTATATTGGTGGAATACAGCATTATATTGATGGAATACAGCATTATATTGATGGAATACAGCATTATATTGATGGAATACAGCATTATTTTGATGGAATACAGCATTATATTGATGGAATACAGCATTATATTGGTGGAATACAGCATTATTTTGGTGGAATACAGCATTATATTGATGGAATACAGCATTATTTTGATGGAATACAGCATTATATTGATGGAATACAGCATTATATTGATGGAATACAGCATTATATTGATGGAATACAGCATTATATCGGTGGAATACAGCATTATATTGGTGGAATACAGCATTATATTGATGGAATACAGCATTATATTGGTGGAATACAGCATTATATTGATGGAATACAGCATTGTATTGATGGAATAAAGCATTATATTGGTGGAATACAGCATTATATTGATGGAATACAGCATTGTTTTGATGGAATACAGCATTATTTTGATGGAATACAGCATTATATTGATGGAATACAGCATTATATTGATGGAATAAAGCATTATATTGATGGAATACAGCATTATTTTGATGGGATACAGCATTATGTTGATGGAATACAGCATTATATTGGTGGAATAAAGCATTATATTGATGGAATACAGCATTATATTGGTGGAATACAGCATTATATTGGTGGAATACAGCATTATATTGATGGAATACAGCATTATATTGATGGAATACAGCATTGTATTGATGGAATACAGCATTATATTGGTGGAATACAGCATTGTATTGATGGAATACAGCATTATATTGATGGAATAAAGCATTATATTGATGGAATACAGCATTGTATTGATGGAATACAGCATTGTATTGGTGGAATACAGCATTATATTGGTGGAATAAAGCATTATATTGATGGAATACTGCATTATATTGATGGAATAAAGCATTATATTGATGGAATACAGCATTATTTTGATGGAATACAGCATTATATTGATGGAATACAGCATTATATTGGTGGAATACAGCATTATATTGATGGAATACAGCATTATTTTGATGGAATACAGCATTATATTGATGGAATACAGCATTATTTTGATGGAATACAGCATTATTTTGATGGAATACAGCATTATATTGGTGGAATACAGCATTATTTTGATGGAATACAGCATTATTTTGATGGAATACAGCATTATCTTCGGCGCAGGTTGAAAGCTCAAGCTCGCCTCAAGAACTATTACCCTGTTACTTGCTCGTAGCACTTATTGAATTCACTCATTTAAGAAAAAACCCTCTTTCTTGCGCTTTTACTTTAGCACTGGTTTTGCTCTTGGATGCTTGTTTGGAGAGAAGATGCACTTATGACCTCTGATGACTAGTAGTTCTCCTGATTGCCTACATTAAACGCACTTATTGTAAGTCGCTTTGGATAAAAGCGTCGGCTAAATGACTGTAATGTCATGTAATTATTTTATTCATCTTCAGAATGCAAACGGCTGAAAAGGAATAAGTATATGTCGTAATTCTGTCTTGTAGAAAAATACAAAAGATAACTTTGCAGCTAGGTAGTAGCAGGGCCTTTGTGTCTTCCCTGCATCATTCCATTGATGGTTGATGCACAATCCATATGTCCCTATATTTACAGATTTCTGTCCAGAGCTGAACATTTTTCCATCTGAACCTTTCTAGATGTGTATTTAAATAAACAAAAGCTGCATTATCACAGCTAATCCTTACAGTGCGTCATTATTATTTTAATAGCAACTGCTAATTGGAAACTTTTCCTTTTCATTGCTGGACTATTTGGATAATGTAAACGCCAGGGAATGCCAACAGCACACCCTGACCCACATTTAGACAATTATTTTTGTA
>JAJHIY020000744.1:27500-77500 GCA_022114975.2 Lampris megalopsis | reverse complement strand
TCAGTGGTTGTGGTGTGGCGGGGTCGTGTCAGTGGTTGTGGCGTGGCGGGGTCGTGTCAGTGGTTGTGGCGTGGCGGGGTCGTGTCAGTGGTTGTGGCATGGCGGGGTCGTGTCAGTGGTTGTGGCATGGCGGGGTCGTGTCAGTGGTTGTGGTGTGGCGGGGTCATGTCAGTGGTTGTGGTGTGGTGGGGTCGTGTCAGTGTCTGTGGTGTGGGGGGGGTCATGTCAGTGGTTGTGGCGTGGCGGGGTCGTGTCAGTGGTTGTGGTGTGGCGGGGTCGTGTCAGCGGTTGTGGCGTGGCGGGGTCGTGTCAGTGGTTGTGGCGTGGCGGGGTCGTGTCAGTGGTTGTGGCGTGGCGGGGTCGTGTCAGTGGTTGTGGCGTGGCGGGGTCGTGTCAGTGGTTGTGGCGTGGCGGGGTCATGTCAGTGGTTGTGGCGTGGCGGGGTCGTGTCGGTGGTTGTGGCGTGGCGGGGTCGTGTCAGTGGTTGTGGCGTGGCGGGGTCGTGTCAGTGGTTGTGGCGTGGCGGGGTCGTGTCAGTGGTTGTGGTGTGGCGGGGTCGTGTCAGTGGTTGTGGCGTGGCGGGGTCGTGTCAGTGGTTGTGGCGTGGCGGGGTCGTGTCAGTGGTTAATGTTCGGTCATATGTTTGCAAGCTTGGCAAGAAACTCGGCTAGCTGTAACGTGCTGATCAATTACCAATGATGAGCCATCACTCTCCGGGGTGGCAGTGTGTGTGTGTGTGTGTGTGTGTGTGTGTGTGTGTGTGTGTGTGGTGGCCTTGAGGAATGGCTGCATATTCCAGTCTGTTGGACACACTCTAGACAGGTATTGATTTCAATGGTGCAGAATTTAGAGCCCACTCATTCACTACGTCCTATCAGACAAGCACACACACACACACACACACAGCGACACACACACAGACACACACACACACACACACACAGAGACACACACACACACACACTGTCTAGCTGATATGCTCACAATGCTTCAGAGGGAAATGATGGGGGAGAAGAGACAGGGAAAGAAATGGGTAGTGGATGAGAAGAGGGAAAGACAGCGCCACCATTTTATGAATCGGAGGACACACTAGGAAGTCTCACTGCCAACCAGTGACGACTCAAAAGGACACAATTACAGGATCGTAGACTGGGGTGGCACAGTGGTTACCATGGTCACCTCACAGCAAGATGGTCCTGGGTTTGAGTCCCAGGGTTGTCCAAACTCGTGGGTCGTCCCGGGTCGTCCCCTGTGTGGAGTTTGCGTGTTCTCCCCGTGTCTGCGTGGGTTTCCTCCGGGGGCTCCGGCTTCCTCCCACAGTCCAAAGACATGTAGGTCAGGTGACTCGGCCGCACTAAATTGCCCCGAGGTGTGAATGTGTGTGTGTGTGGGGTGGGGGGGGGGCTCTGTGATGGTCTGGCAGCCTGTCCAGGGTGTCTCCCCCGCCTGCTGCCCAATGACTGCTGGGATAGGCTCCAGCATCCCCACAACCCTGAGAGCAGGATAAGCGGCTTGGATACTGGATGGATGGATGGGATCATAGACGCGCACGTGCACACACACACACACACACACACACACACACACACACACACACACAGCTCTTTTGACAGCTCACTGTCACAGGTAACTGTCAAACGCAGACAAAATTAGTGAAACGGAGCAGAGATGAGAGCGGTAGAGAGACACAGAGAGAGAGAGAGAGCGAGGGTGAGCAGGGAGGGTGAGTAGGGAGGGTGAGCAGGGAGGGTGAGTAGGGAGGTGCAGCAGGGAGGGTGAGTAGGGAGGGTGAGCAGGGAGGGTGAGTAGGGAGGGTGAGTAGGGAGGGTGAGTAGGGAGGGTGAGCAGGGAGGGTGAGCAGGGAGGTGCAGCAGGGAGGGTGAGCAGGGAGGGTGAGCAGGGAGGTGCAGCAGGGAGGGTGAGTAGGGAGGGTGAGCAGGGAGGGTGAGCAGGGAGGTGCAGCAGGGAGGGTGAGCAGGGAGGTGCAGCAGGGAGGGTGAGCAGGGAGGGTGAGTAGGGAGGGTGAGCAGGGAGGGTGAGCAGGGAGGGTGAGCAGGGAGGCTGAGCAGGGAGGGTGAGCAGGGAGGGTGAGTAGGGAGGGTGAGCAGGGAGGGTGAGTAGGGAGGTGCAGCTGGAAAGGTGGTTTCCTTGCTCTCTCTGTGTTTGAAAAGGGCCTCGCTGACGCTGTGGGTCTTTGTGACTCCGTTTGGCAGGGGAGCCGTTCATTTACACCTGCCGCTCCGCCTGCTGGTGGGGCTCCTCCTGCTGGTGGGGCTCCTCCTGCTGGTGGGGTTCCTCCTGCTGGTGGAGCTCCTCCTCCTGCATGTTTGTCCCAAACTGAGACGTGATGAAGAAGGCTGGCCTCGGGGCGGCTCGCACCTCTGAGAGGCAATTACGCTGTTGCAACCACCCGCGCCCAAACACACCGTCTCTCAGCACTGTTTTCTACACGCACACACACACAGACACACACACACACATGTGCATGGCAAGAACGCACACACACACACACGTTCACATTTTTCAACGTGTGTCGTGTGCACCATTTGTTTGTCCTTTCACTTTGAAGCTGAATTCACAACTTGTAATTTTTTACATTTGTAATTTTGTATTTGTAGTTTGTGATATTGGGCTATGCAAATAGAATTGTGCCTCGACCCGGAAGCCCCACAGAAGAACCGCGGTCACCACAACAAATGGCTCCGTGCAGCCACGTGTGTGTGCTCATAATGTGCAGCGCCACCGCCGCCGCCGCCGGGGGGACACACGTTTGGACATTTGGACATTTTTTTTTTATTCTGTTTTCTGCACAAACAGAAAAAAAGCCACCTGCACGCCTGCTCACGCTGCTTCCAGGGGGCGCTGCAGCATCAGCTCAGCATACGGTAGCGGTACCCGGACCACATGTGGTGTCGGTGGATGTGGTCTGCTTGTAGAAACCCGTCTTTGAATACCAACATCATGAAGGTCACCCACCAGCACCACCCAGCTATACCCCCCCCCGATTCTATCTGGTCCAATTACCCCGCTCTTTTGAGTCATCCCGGTTGCTCCTCCACCCCCTCTGCTGATCCGGGGGGCGGGGGGGGGCGGGCACCCTGACCGACCAGAGGAGGCGCTAGTGCGGCGACCAGGAGAAATACCCGCATCCGGCTTCCCACCCGCCCGATTGTGTCTGTAGGGACGCCCGACCGAGCCGGAGGAAACACGGGGATTGGACCCGGCGGTCCCGCCCCGACCCGGCCGTGTTGGGCACGGTTATCAAACGGTGCCGTGAAAGCCTAGAAACGAGCACAGTTTGCAACCATTGCTGCCAAACATGCAGCAATCACATCAGAACCCGTCTGCCTGCTGTGGAGCAGCACCAGTTCCCCGTCCCCCCACCCCACCCCTCTCCCCCTCTCTCTCTGTATCTGTCTATCTCGCTCTCTCCCTGTGATGTGATTGTACAGTAGTGGCATTGATCCGGGCCTGTTTTGATCTTGCCTCTGCTAACTCCCTCACACCCTGGGCTCCCCGGCGGCCATACTCGGCAGCTTTTAACCCCGACTACCCCTACGTCTCTCCGTATAAATCCCTTCATCTCCCCCCCACCCCCCCTCCCCCCCGTCCGTCCTTCCATTTGCCCCTCCATTCCTACAGCGAGTCTCGCCATACACTCCACAACTCACAGCATCTGCTCCGTGTGTGTGCGTGTGCACATTTGCCCTTTCATGTTCTCTCTTTCTTGCCCTCTGCTCTCTCTCTCCCTCGCTCTCTCTCCCTCGCTCTCTCTCTCTCCCCCGTTTGCTTCCCTGCGACCAGCTCCAACTCGTGCTGCATCGACTGGGCAGCAGAAGTGGATGGTAATGCAACACAATAGGAGAGAAACGTCTAGAGAGCGGCGGTGGAAGCGATGGATCAAGTTGTTTCATGAGTCACTCCGGGGACCACATCTGTCTGTCTTTTCAGACCGGGTCTTACGCCCCCCCCCCACCCCCCTCCATTTGTTCTTCTTCTTCTTCTCTCTGTGTCTTTTAGACGCCATCTGTCTACAAATCTTACAGTACACGGGGACCTTCCGCCTTCCCGCAACACATGTTGGCATTTTGAACGCTTTCCATGTGTGTGTGTGCGTGTGTGTGTGTCATTCAAAAAGTGTGCGTTTGTATGCACACCATTGACGCGCAATAATGTCAAGCCAGATATGAATGGTTGTCTCATTGAGACCACATGCTAGGCCCCGTTATGTCACACATACACACACATGTTGCACACACACAAGCCCGCTTTAAAACATGCGCACAAACACACACACATGTTGCACACACACACACACAAGCCCACATTAAAACATGCACATACACACACACACACACATATTGCACACACACACAAGCCCACATTGAAACATGCACATACACACACACACATATATTGCACACACACACAAGCCCACATTAAAACATGTGCACAAACACACACACATGTTGCACACACACACACACAAGCCCACATTAAAACATGTATACACACACATACACATTGCACACACACAAGCCCACATTAAAACATGCGCGCACGCACACACACACACACAAACACATGTTGCACACACACACACACACACACACACACACACACACACAAGCCCACATTAAAACATGCACACATACACACACACATATTGCACACACACACACAAGCCCACATTAAAACACACGCTCGCGCGTGCGCACACACACATATTGCACACACACATACACACACACACAAGCCCACATTAAAACACACACACACACACACACAGATACATGCACACACATGGCAGCGTGGGGCCTGAAGCCTGCACACACGTGGGCTCATCCTCACTCATGTAGGGGAAATCCTCAAGCTTTTATCTGGGGAAAGTGAGCCGCTTTGCTTTCACATTACTCAGATACTAAACCTCCACCCCCCCCACCCCCACCACCACCCCACCACCCGTTCCTCTCTTCCCTTTCTACCTCTCCCTCTCCCTTCATCTCAGAAAGACTTGCTCCGTCTCTGGTAGTGGAAAACTCTCCCGCTGCCGTCTGAGCCGTGTCTTTCGGCTTCCTGTGCTCAGCGCTCTTTCTCTTTCTCTTCGATTTGCGTTCACGAGTCCCCGGTGAAACGAGCCTCCATTCCTCTCACTCATGTTCTCCCTCTCTCTCTCCCCCTCTCTCCCCCCATCTTTCTCTTTTGCATTCAGTATAAATATAGTTCCCTTGAAGCATTTTGCATTGCTTTTTATGCGCCGCTAAAACTGCATGAAGAAAATCTCCTCTGGAGGCCAGCAAATGATGTAATGAGAGAGAGAGGGGGGGAGGGGAGGGGGGGAGCAAGAGATGAATGTTGAGCAATGAAACTTTCTCCCATGTCAGCCGAAAAGAAGGGTAGTGAAGAGAGAGCGAGAGAAAGAGGGAGGCGATTGAAGAGAGATGGAAAGAGAGAGAGAGAGAGATTAGAGAGGGACGGAGAGAGAATGGGAAGACGTGATGGAGAGAGGAAGACACCGGGTAGAGCATTTCGATCTTCATTTAATAATTGAATAATAATCTCCCCGGAGACATGACCTAGAACTGGGAGAGAGAGGGGGGGAGGGGGAGGGAGAGAAGGGGGGAGCGCATCAGTCAACATCAGACTCAGGGTGACGCTCTGCTGCCCCCTTGTGACGTTACCGTGTCACCGCCGTGTCTTTCGCGGGAGCGCGCGTGTCTGTGTCTCGGGCGCGCGCGCGCCTGTGCTCGGCGGCGTGTGCATGATTTACAACTGCAGCCTGTCTCTGTCACGCAGATACGGGCCCGCGTCGGTGACGAGGAGGAAACGAGGGCTTTTGGATGTCAGGAAAAATCTATTTCACTCTGTCACACGCGCTGTACACACGTGCACACACAGACACACAACACACGCGCGCGCACACAGACCTTATCTTCCTGTCAGGCCGGGTCTTTTTCGGGGCTGACGCTGATAGATGAGCTCGGGGGCGGGACGTGGCCGGCTTGTTGACGGCTGACGGGCGCGCGACGGTGCGCCGGGGTTGATGTACGACCGCTGGGGTTAGGGGACGACGGCGCGCTGACACCGGGAGAAGGAGCCGACGGCCCTGGGGCCCCGGAGTCGGCACCGGAGAGCCGGCGCCGCACTCTTCTGCATACGGCAGCCCCCCGGTAGCCACAAATATACCTGGGTCACACAAACGCACACACCTACACACACACTCACACCTGCTCCCAGTTATTAATGACATGAATCCACGTGACCTCGGATGAGCGCCGCCGCTCAAAGACACGTGTCTAGCGGACGCGCCACGCCAAGCTCCAGGGTGTTGTGTTGTTTTCGAGTCGAGGCCTCTGCTCCGGCGTGGCCTGCGTGGTGGTGGTTCAGGTGGTGGTTCAGGTGGTGGTGGTGTTCATTAGTGCTACGGTTCCCCTGCCACGCTGCAGGCGTCGCCAGGTTGGCACCCGGGTCGACTTGTGCCTCGCACCGGGGCTGAACAACAACACGCTGATGGCGATCGCTTACTGGACCACGTGTTCGTCCAGGTCAACAGCATCTGAGCGAGGCAGGCCGCAGTGTGAGCATTCACACATACGGTGGGGGGGTGCTGGAGTGTGTGTGTGTGTGTGTGTGTGTGTGTGTGTGTCATTGTTGGTGTAAGGGTGCACACGTTTTTTTGTCCATTTGAAATTCGTGCACACAAGATATTTGGTCAAACTCTTTCTACACCCCGACGGCTATCAAGTCTGCAAAGGTGCACCGAGGGGGGAGGGGGGGCCTGGGGGGGGGACCTAGTTTCTGTGGCTGCCCGAGGCGCAGTAAAGACACAAAACCTTTTTCTGAGAACTCGCTCCTGATCAGCCAATCGGGAAGGGGTTCTCTGCAAGCCGGCGTCTGCGTCGGTCCCGACCTGCTGTCAATCAATTGGCACATTCACGAGGCTCTTGTGCAGAAGTGGGGTGGTGGATTCTTTTGCACTGCGTTTTCAAAAATGTAGCGGCTCTTGAGGGCCGTCCGGGTGGCGTGGCGGTCTATCCCGTTGCCTACCAGCACGGGGATCGCCGGTTCGAGTCCCCGTGTTACCTCTGGCTTGGTCGGGCGTCCGTACAGACACAATTGTGGCCGTGTCTGCGGGTGGGAAGTGTGTGTGTCCTGGTCGCTGCACTAGCGCCTCCTCTGGTCATTTGGCGTGCCTGTTCGGGGGGGAGGGGGATAGCGTGATCCTCCCGCGCGACTCCACATGTGTCGGAGGAGGCATGTGGTAGTCTGCAGCCCTCCCCGGATCAGCAGAGGGGGTGGATGGAGCAGCGACCGGGACGGCTCGAAAGGGTGAGGTAATTGGCCGGGGGTACAACTGGAGAGAAAAAGAGGGGGGGAGGGGGGGGTAGAGTAACAACACTACAACACAACGATCCTTTCTTCCCGGTGACCTTCCTGTCGTCCCTTTGTTTTGCAGCCTGCGCAGAGAGGGCTACACGGTGCAGGTGAACGTCAACGACTACCTGGACATCTACTGCCCCCACTACAATGACAGCCAGCGCATGGTGGGCACCGGCGAGCAGTACGTCCTCTACATGGTCAGTTACCGCGGTTACAGGACCTGCGACCCCCAGCTGGGCTTCAAGCGGTGGGAGTGCAACCGCCCCCACGCGCCCCACGCGCCGATCAAGTTCTCGGAGAAGTTCCAGCGCTACAGCGCCTTCTCGCTGGGCTACGAGTTCCACGTGGGGCAGGAGTACTACTACATCTGTGAGCACCTTAATCTGGGTCGCACCGTTCCCCGGTGGGGTTGTAGGGAGTTTCGGTGGTGGTGGTGGGGGGGGGGTTGAACATTAAAACATCTGTATCAGAATCACCAGTGTTGTGTAAGCCGGGTCTGCGGTGGAGTAGGGAATTTGGGAAAACTGCGGAAAATCAAATGTTTTCCAGTAAACGGGAGTAATGTGTCTGTCACTCCCACGGTAACGAGTCATGTGACTGATCTGTTTCCAGCTACGCCCACCCATCACCACGGACGCAGCTGTCTGAGGCTACGAGTGTACGTCTGCTGCTCCACAGGTAGGGCTCTCAATCCGTGTGTGTGCGTGTGTGTCGGTGTGTGTGTGTGTGTGTTGTGACCTGTAATTAAGTGTGTTCATCTGTTATGGAGTAGACACATCTGGCAGTTCTTCCAAAGCGCTGGGCTAGCACCAGGTTACTCGGGAATACACACACACACGCACACACGCACACGCACACTCAGGCACACACATACACACACACACGCACACTCAGGCACACACATACACACACACACACACGCACACTCAGACACACACACGCACACATACACACACAAACACGCACACTCAGGCACACACACACACACACACACACACAAACCCAATTTGAATGCAAAAGGAAAGCTATTAATACAACTGCTTCTTTCCCCTGCAGTATTTTCACTGACAGAATCCCACTCACTCATCGATCTATCTATCTATCTATCTATCTATCTATCTATCTATCTATCTATCTATCTATCTATCTATCTATCTATCTGTCTTTCTATTGATCTATCTATCTATCTATCTATCTATCTATCTATCTATCTATCTATCTATCTGTCTTTCTATTGATCTATCTATCTATCTATCTATCTATCTATCTATCTATCTATCTATCTATCTATCTATCTATCTATCTAGCTGTCTATCTGTCTGTCTGTCTATCTATCTATCTTTATATCTATCTGTCTAGCTAGCTAGCTTTTCCCCCTTCCTCACTTTCTGTTTCCCTTCTGTTCTGTCTCTCTTTCTCTTGTTCTCTCTCTCTGTCGCCTTCTCTGTCTGCTTGTGTCTCACATTGTCTTGCTCTCTCTCTGCCAGGAGCAGCACAAGCTTTGAAAGCGCCCCCCCCCCGGCTTCCATCACAGTTCCTGTGTTCTGTGAGTGGCCAGTGGGTGGCTACATATGTGTAGTGTTAACCTCCTGCTCGCTCGCTCGCTCGCTCACCCGCTTGCTCTCCTGCCATCCTTCAATCATCCTGCCCCCTCTCACTCGCTGCCATCGTCTCTCTGTTCCCCTCTCTCTCTCTCTCTCTCTCTCTCTCTCTCTCTCTCTCTCTCTGGCTCTCTCTCTTTCTCTCTCTGGCTCTCTCCTGCTCTTTCACTCATGCACACACACACACACCACAAACACTTTGATCCCCGGCCTGTCCGGTCCTTTTAACTTCCACAGCCTTCTAGTATTAGCCTCTCCTCCCTCTTTTATTTTCTCACTCCGCCAGCCCCTGCCATCGCTCCCTGTCTCTTTATACACTGCCTCTCTTTAGTTTGATCTCCCTGCTCTTCCACCCGTCTGCCTCCACCCTCCCCCCAATCTCGCTCTCTTGCAGGGTTACTGGTGATGTTGGGGCTTGTCAGTCAGCTGGCTGCAGGGGACTTTTTTAACCCCTGCACCAACACACACTGCCCCCCCCTCTCCCTCCATGTCCATTTTGATGTAATTAAATTCCTTTGGTGTGGAAAAATGGTGCTCTCTCTCTGTCTCTGTCTCTCTGTCTCTGTCTCTCTCTCTCTCTCTCTCTCTTTCTCGAGTTTTGGATTGATCTGGGGCTGTATGATGGAAAACGATTTCTTGTTTTGGATGTGTTAATGTAAAGGAGTTACTCTGTTAATATTGTAAAATTGATGTCACTGTTTGTTTCATGTAAAATAGAGTTGTTTTATAATTGAAATTCTCTCTCTCTTACACACACACACGTTCTCTCTTCTCTCGCTCCTTCCTCTCTCTCTTTCTTTCTCTCTCTCTCTCTCTCTCTCTCTCTCTCTTTCTCAGCCTCTGATGTGGATGATGAGCCAGAGCCTACAGAACCAGACTACACACTTAGACCAGGACTCAAAATTGATGACATTGGTGAGTCTCTCCATTACATTTGTCCGTACACACACACACACACACACACACACACACAATTGACGACATTGGTGAGCATCTCCATCACACACACACACACACACACACACACACACACCACATACAAACACACCGATATGAGAGGCTGTGTAGGCCGTAATTCTCAGATACACTCTTACAAGCTATCAACCTCTCTGATGCACACTATCAAACCCTCTCACGGTGTGATAGTGTGTGAGAGAGTTTGATCTTGGCATTGTTTGATTGGCTGGAAACATGGTCAGTCAATTTTTCGTTTTCTCAATTGGCTCACTCGTAGAGTGTGCAGGCACAGTTCAAGTTTTGAATGTCCTAACCTACATCTGCTACAGATAGCATTGGCGAACGATCTATCATATGATCATATTGATCAGGCTTCCTCATTTCATTGATGGTGTTGGACACACCCTCGTCTCTTGTGAGGAATTTAAAACATTAGACAACAGCTTAATAACATTTCCTAATTCACTACTTTGAGTAATCGTGCCAGCCATTTTGAATGAACCATGCGGTAGGGGGATTAGGGAGGGCTTTATGAATGAAAATAATTTAAGTCAATCAGGATTGTTGAAATTAACTGGCAATATTATAAGCCAATGAGAAACTGCGAACATCAAACTCTCTCTCACACACTATCAAACCCTCTCTCACGCATTACCAAACTGTGAGAGCGCTTGATAGTGTGTTAGAGTGGGGTTAATTGTGTGTGTGAGAGGTTTGACAGCGCGTGAGAGAGGGTTTTATAAGGTGAGAGTGTAGCTGAGAATTATGGCCTAGACGGTCTCTCATAGCGCAGCATGGTGGCACAGTGATTAATGCGGTCGTCTCACAGAAAGAAGGTCCTGGGTTCGAGCCCCAGGGTAGTCCAACCTTGGGGGCCGTCCCTCTCGTCGTTTCCTCCCGCAGTCCAAAGACGTGTAGGTCAGGTGAATCGGCCATACTAAGTTGTCCCTAAGTGTGAACGTGTGTGTGTGTGTGTGTGTGTGTGTGTGTGTGGTCCCTGTGTTAGACTGGTGACCTTTACAGTGTGTCTCCCTGCCTGCTGCCCAATGACTGCTGGGATATGCTCTAGCATCCCGCAACCCCGGTTGGGATAAGCGGCTTGGATAATGGATGGATGGGCGGTCTCTCATACACACACACACACACACACACACACATACACACACACACAGAACTACTTGTCTAACCTTAACCCCTCAACCTGACTTTAACCTAATCCAAACCTTAACCCTAAACCTAAATCTCAACCCTAAAATACACCCTCAAAGAAGTGAGGACCAGCCACTCTGATGATCTTCTACTACTACTACTACTACCACTACTACTACTACTACTACTTTCAGCTGCTCCCGTTAGGGGGCGCCACAGCGGATCATCCGTTTCCATCTCTTCCTGTCTTCTGCATTTTCCTCTGTCACACCAGCCACCTGCATGTCCTCCCTCACCACATCCATAAACCTCCTCTTTGGCCTTCCTCTTCTCCTCTTCCCTGGCAGCTCCATATTCAGCATCCTTCTCCCAGTATACCCAGCATCTCTCCTCCACACATGTCCAAACCGTCTCCATCTTGCCTCTCTTGCTTTGTCTCCAAAACCGTCCAACCTGAGCTGTCCCTCTAATATACTCGTTCCTAATCCTGTCCTTCTTCATCACTTTCAGTGAAAATTTTATCATCTTCAACTCTGCCACCTCCAGCTCCTCCTCCTGTCTTTTCATCAGTGCCACTGTCTCAGAACCATATAACATAGCTGGTCTCACAACCATCCTGTAAACCTTCCCTTTAGCTCTTGCTGGTACCAGCCACTCTGATGATGAACAACTCAAATTGGTCCTCACAAAGATAGAAGTACAAGAGCGCCTGCGTGCACAGACACAGACACACACACATATATCTTGGCCATCTTGACTCTAAATACCTCCATAATACATGATCAGTCTGCTTCGCATTCACAGTCATGTTCACCAAGGTGCTTAAGCCATGGAATGAGTCGTGGAAGTCACACGTTTGAATCCGGCGTGACTCAAGACAAACAAACACACGGATCAGTTCTCAAGTTTCACGATTTGGATGCATCCGCTGTCAACAACAGTGTCCAGGGCGATGGCGCGTGTCGTTCTCAAACACCGCGAAAACAAGCAGTCCAGAAACCTCCGGCACCGTCCAACTTCACGGCACCAGCTGGCCTGGCAAGCTGCTGGTCCCGCTCAACAGCACCATGAATATTCATTTCAGCCTAGTCTCTTCCCCCCCCCCCGACCAGCAAAGAACACCAACACACGTAGACTTCTCATCCTTATCGACCCGAAAATCGGAGGGAGTCGTGCCACAAATCGGCACACCACATGTCTGGAGAGTAACAAGTGCTCAACAACGTGGACTGAAGGGACCGGTTTTGTTGTTGTTTCCGTTTTGTGCGTGACACGATCCGGACAAAATGGCGCCCCGTCGGTTGGCATCAGCGAGGTATGAAGTTTAATTGCGGTCGTTTAGGGAGTGGTCCGGATCAGATACTGATGATGTTGAGGAATTAACCTGTCACGTATTGTGACAACAGACTTAACAAAACAACAACATGCGTGGCTAGCTTGACTTACCCTGCACCCGTTACACAACCCGGCCTGGGGAATCAGCCTGGTCCTCCGTGTTCCAAGCTAGCCTGTAAAATACTGGTGTTGACTTGTTAATTTGTGTGTGTGTGTGTCTGTGTGTGTGTGTCACAAATCAAAGTGTGTTCATATAACTGTCAAAAAGAACTCATCACTGGCTTGGGCGAATGGCTGCAGGTTAAATGAGTTTGTTGTGATAGCTCTCTGTCTCTCCTCTCTCTCTGTCTCTCGCCTCTCTCTCTCGCTCTCTGTCTCTCTATCCTCTCTCTCTCTTTCCGCTCTCTCTCCTCTCTGTCTCTCCTCTCTGTCTCTCTGTCTCTCCTCTCTGTCTCTCCTCTCTCTCTGTCTCTCCTCTCTCTCTGTCTCTCCTCTCTCTCTGTCTCTCGCCTCTCTCTCTCTCTCGCTCTCTGTCTCTCTCTCTCCTCTCTCTCTCTTTCCTCTCTCTCTCCTCTCTGTCTCTCCTCTCTGTCTCTCCTCTCTCTCTCTCCTCTCTCTCTCTTTCCGCTCTCTCTCCTCTCTCTCTCTCGCTCTCTGTGTCTCTCTATTCTCTCTCTTTCCGCTCTCTCTCCACTCTCTCTGTCCTCTCTGTCTCTCCTCTCTGTCTCTCTGTCTCTCCTCTCTGTCTCTCCTCTCTGTCTCTCCTCTCCGTCTCTCTCCTCTCTGTCTCTCCTCTCTGTCTCTCCTCTCTGTCTCTCCTCTCTGTCTCTCCTCTCTGTCTCTCTCCTCTCTGTCTCTCCTCTCTGTCTCTCCTCTCTGTCTCTCCTCTCTGTCTCTCCTCTCCGTCTCTCTCCTCTCTCTCACTGTCTGTCTCTCCTCTCTCTCGCTCTCTCTTTCCTCACTCTCTCTCTCTCTCGTCCTCACTTCTTCTCTCTGTCATCCTTTCATCTGCCTCCCTCACCCTGTACTTCCCCCTGTGTGCCTTTCTCATCAGTGCCTCAAATTCCTGCCCTGCGCTCCTCATCCACGAGCGGCTGCAGTGAAGGGTAATGTCAGAAAAGCTCGGTGTGCCCACCTCCCATGTGTGAAGTGAAGTTTATCCACCTCCTAACATCCCGTGAGCTGATACACATCTGTATGATACAAACTCCTGGTGTGCATCACAACAAGAAGTCTCAGACGGGTCTCAGTTACTCCAAAATATCTTTAAAGATACTCCATACCTTACCTTATGGATGCTTTTGAAATGTGGGGGAGCAAGAGGGGTATGACGTGCAACAAAACTCACCAGCCGGATTCGAACCGGCGACATTGCAGCATGCACCGTAGCCATTCAGCTACAGAGGCACACATGATTGTTATTGGTTGTTATGATTGTTATCGGTTGTTTATAAGGGCAGCCGCCAACGTGGTGCCCCGCGACCAGAGGAGGCGCTAGTGCAGAGGCCAGGACACATACCCACACATCCGGCTTCCCACCCGCAGACACGGCCAGTTGTGTCTGTAGGGACGCCCGACCAAGCCGGAGGTAACGCGGGGATTCGAACCGGCGATCCCTGTGTTGGTAGGCAACGGGATAGACCGCCACACTACCCGGACGCCCGAGTCCTCGGCATGGACGGCGTGACAAACGACACCAAGACACAGAGAACATGTGGTGCATCCTGACAGAGGAGTGTAGACACAAAAAGACAATCTTCCCGAACATGACGCACACTGTGTGAGTTGGATATGTGGGCTTAGTTACATAAAGGAGATTACATGGATACAGATCAGGTGAAACTTCATTGCCGTGAGTGCAGTTACCCAGCATTCCCTAGGCTCCCGCTGCCTGGGAGCCAGTGAGCGGTTCCAAATTAATTTAATAAGAGGGCTGAAAATAATGCACACGGAAGATTAGCTAAGATCACGCAACTGTGCTACTTTGGCCCTCTCCACACTCTTCACACACAATCATATTAATTACTGCTACACACACACACACACACACACATACAGACGCCACTCTCTGTCTCTCTTTCTCACTCTCACTCTCCCCCCTCCTACAGACACAGTGTAGGTAGTTTAACTCCTGTGAACATTTTGCCAGCTCATATTGTGTACCCCCCCCTGTCTCCCCTGCACGGCTCCCAGTGGATTTGCGGGGCGCTGCTCTGTTCAGTCCGGGTGTGCAGCCCAGCGGTCCTCCCCTGCTGAACAACGGTTCTGGTGTTCGATTTCATTTAGACCTCATTGACATCACAGAGGGAATGGTGCTTGCAACTCTCCGTGCAGCCATGCGATCACCAGCGGCTTTCAATGGGAGGGGGCCAGTTTCCCCACCCGCTTACTGCACCGGCCTATCAAGTTCAGCCGCCGGTGGAGGGAGGACGAGCCCTGTCTTTAAGAGGATGACGTAGAAATTAGCCACCTGCAAAGTGGCAGTTCATCCCGTTTGTGCGTTTGTTTTGTTTTTCTTTGTGTTTTCAATCGCACGTTGGTTGCGTTAAAGCACCAACTGTTGCTAAATGATCTGGTTGCCGGCTCTGTTGTGGTAGCACTGGTCTGTGTGATTGTGCCGTCAGTTTGTGTTTCATGCCAGGGAGCTAATTGCCGAGTCTTGTTTCAGATCAGAATCAAATCCCTCAAAGCAGAAACGCCGCGTTGGCTTTAACACATGCAGGCCAACGCAGCGTAAACTCACGGGCGCACAAACAGTACACACACAGATACTTATACACAGGAATCGGGGACACTTTATTTGTCGTTTCATTTCATGCACTTGCGTAGGTGAAATGAAACGACATACCGTTCCCCCCCCAGCCCACAGCAGTGCAACACAAACACACAATACACACATCCAAAAACTGCAAGAACACACATACCCAAACTAACACACATATATCTAAACTAAACAACAACAAAAATCACTGTCCAGGAGAACCAACGCCAGCCAGGAGGACTGTCGGAACCGCCGGTCTGCATGGGCTAACAGTTAGCTTAGCCTGCGCCGCTTCCTCCTACTTGATTTTTGTCATTGTGCTGTTCTCTGCATGCAACCCATCCTATTGTATAGGAGCAGCTGCAGCACCCGGCGACCAACTCCAGTTCTTCTTTGCATTGCCTTGCTCAGGGGCACAGACAGGAAGGAGTATCAGCCCTAACATGCATGTCTTTTTGATGGTGGGAGGAAACCGGAGCACCCGCAGGAAACCCACCACAGACACGGGGAGAACATGCAAACTCCACACAGAAAGGACCTGGGACGGCCTGGGGTTCGAACCCAGGACCTTCTTGCTGTGAGGCAAGAGTGCTAACCACTGGGCCGGCGTGCCGCTTATATTAATGCTGTGAATGGCTTCATAGGGTTATGAGAGCTTATTGTGTAATCTGTAGGCCTCATCTCGTGGTTAGGATTACGTTTTACCCAGCAAACATAAGCTAGCTACGTTTTTGTGATTGAATTATCATGTGACCTGATGATTATATTTAATATATTTATTATAACGGCACGGTGGCACAGTGGTTAGCGTGGTGGCCTCACAGCAAGATGGTCCTGGGTTCGAGCCCTGGGTTAGTCCAACCTTGGGGGTCGTCCCGGGTCGTCCTCTGTGTGGAGTTTGCATGTTCTCCCCGTGTCTGTGTGGGTTTCCTCCGGGTGCTCCGGTTTCCTCCCACAGTCCAAAGACATGTAGGTCAGGTGACTCGGCCGTACTACATTGTCCCTAGGTATGAATGTGTGTGTGTGTGTGTGTGTGTGGGCCCTGTGTGATGGCCTGGCGGCCTGTCCAGGGTGTCTCCCCGCCTGCCACCCACTGACTGCTGGGATAGGCTCCAGCGTCCTCGCGACCCTGAGAGCAGGATAAGCGGCTCAGATAAAGGATGGATGGATATTTGTTATAATGAAATTTGACAACGTTGAAATGTCCCAATAGGCACAAAGGTCCAATTTGGACGGGTAATGTGCCCCGTGCTGCCAGTCAAACCCGAAGAAATCCCAAATAGGCACATCTTGAATGTATTTTGATGAGCTGCATTTGCTGACGTGTCCTGCCATGCTGCAGAGTAGGCTCAGCAGACCTAGTGACCTTTTTGGTGCGAACTGACTTCTTCTACAAACGTACGAGAAAGATCTTTTTTTTTGTTTTCGGTACAACGTGCGTGCGATTATGAAAATTGTGGCGTTATCGGAACAAAGTGAAAACTGTTCCCGTGGTTTTCCAACACCAACAAATAATATATCACCCATGTTTGAAAGTAAACGTGCAGCCAAGCAGCTCAACTACCCATCCATCCATCCATCCATCCATCCATCCATCCATCCATTCATCCGTAGAGCCGCTGCTCCTTCGTGTTGAAAGGAGCCAGTTGAGGTGGTTCGGGCATCTGATTAGCACGCCTCCTGGGCGCCCTCCTTTGGAGGTTTTCCGGGCATGTCCGACTGGGAGGAGACCCCGAGGTGGACCCAGGACTCGCTGGAGGGACTACATGTCCAGTCTGGCCTGGGAACGCCTTGGGATCCCCCGGGAGGAGCTGGAGGGCGTTGCTGGGGGAGAGGGGCGTCTGGAGGGCCCTACTTAGCTCGCTGCCACCGCGACCCGACCCCGGAGGAGCGGCTGGAGATGAGATGAGACGTTGAAAAATACTCAAAAAAAGTACACGAAAACGCTAATCAGTTACAGTAACGAGAGTACTTGTAACTCGTTACTCCCGCCACTCCTGGCTCCAAAGCATGGCGCGTGCACACACACACACACACTCACACACTCACATTCACTCAGTAGTGCGCACAGCCTCTTCGTGTGACCTGCTGTTTGGCGTCAGCCTGTGTCAAAAGGTAATCGGGTGCATCACATGACCTCTTCATAAACCGTGTCAAAAATGTCTCTGCACCAATCGTCTTGTTTGTTTCCTCCCTGGCTGAAAGAAAGAGAGGGGGCGGGGAGGGGTTAGCCGGTTGTGTGTTGTTCGTCTGTCTGAAACCACATTCCCCCTGTCAGGCAGCGCCGCGGGGGGGGAGAAAGCGTTGTGACTTCTCCGCGGTATGGCGGTCACATGGCGGTCACACGGCGGTCGAAGCGTTTAACCTGAGCACTTCTGCATAGATGTCATTAGAAATGGCTGGTCGGGCAGGGCAGACCGGGGGGGGAGGGGGGGTTGTTTCTCAGCCAGTCATTACTTTGCTGTCTGAACCGCGGAACAGCTGCAGCCTCCCCCCCTCCCCCCCCGGGGGGACGAGACACGGCTCAGGGTGGAAACGCTGACAGCGGCCCTGTTTAGAGGCCGTCGAATCGGCGTCAGCCGCCCGTGTCTGGTGCGCGTCCTCCGTCTCGTTAGTCGAGTGAGTACAGAGGTGGTGTCTCGCCACGTGGGGGGGGGGGAGTGCACTGCCCTGTCTGGTCTCGCTTGTTTTCGCACCAAGCGCCGACCACAAATCATCTGTTGGCGTGTCGCTCCCAACAAAAGACTTACAGTGGGTATTTTTAGAACTTGGCCAGGTGGGTGCAGGTGTGTGTGTGTGTGCGTGTGCGTACATGTGTGTGTGTGGGTGTGTTGGTGTATGACTGGAAATGTGTCAGTGGTTCAGACGACAGGTTATCGCTAGTAACAAAGCTCCAGTCTGCCGTGGAGGTGCTGATGCGTCGTCTTCGCAGCAGACTCGCCGTGTTGGCGGTGGAGGTGCACCTGTGTGCGCCGCTAACTGCCCCTGTGCCGGCTCGGGGCTGCTGCAGCGCCCTCTGCATACATACCGGCGGCTGTGTGGCGTTAACCACTCGCTCTTAATGTCGGAATACACCGGGGGATCGCCGGTTCGAATCCCCGTGTTACCTCCAGCTTGCTGGGGCGTCCCTACAGACACAACTGGCCGTGTCTGCAGGTGGGGAGCCGGATGTGGGTGTGTGTCCCGGTTGCTGCACTAGCGCCTCCTCTGGTCGTTTGGGGGCGCCTGTTTGAGGGGGGGGGACTGGGGGGAACAGCGTGGTCCTCCCACGCGCTACGTCCCCCTGGTGAAACTCCTCACTGTCAGGTGAAAAGAAGCGGCTGGCGACTCCACATGTATGGGAGGAGGCATGTGGTAGTCTGCAGCCCTCCCCGGATCGGCAGAGGGGGCGGAGCAGAGACCGGGGCGGCTCGGAAGAGCGGGGTAATTGGCCGGGTGCAATTGGGGGAAAAAGGGGGGGGGGGGGGTCAAAAATAAATATTGAAATAAAACCAAAATTAAAATCTCCATCTGCTTTCTCCCTCTCCCCTCCTTTCCCCCTCCTCCCTATTTCTCTCCTTCCTCCTCCTCCTCTCTGTTTTCTCCCCCCCCCCCAGATGACTTTAACCCTTTCGTCCCCAAGCTGGAGAAGAGTGTCAGCGGGAGCAGCCCGTCGAGGGACCGCCTCCTCATCACCGTCATGATGCTCCTCCTGGTCACGCTCTTCGTCTCCTAGCAACAGCTGTCCCATCAGCATCGCCATGCCAGCTAGCTGTGGGAGGGTGTACAGCAGTCACAGGGGTGGGAGAGGGGCCAGAGGTCCGAACGATAGGAGAGGATGAGTGAGGACAGAAGTTAGGGGAGGAGAGGAGAGGAGAGGAGAGGAGAGGAGAGGAGAGACATGGTAGGAAATACCAGTTGGTAAGGAAGGAGCAAGACTTGATAAAAGTTAAGACAAAAGTTTTCAAGCATTTCTCTATTTGTGTGTGTGTGTGTGTGCGCGTGTGTGTATGTGTGCACGTCAGTTGGCACTTCCCTGCACACGCACGCACACACACACATGCATGCCTGCGTGTGTGCGTGCATGTGTGTGTGTTGGGTGGTGTGGCACTGAATGAGTAGGAAGATCCTGAGTAAGTCGGCCTTTGCACGCTGGAAGGTGCAGCTGAGAGACTGTGTGTGTGTGTGTGTGTGTGTGTGTGTGTGTGTGTGCGTGCGCGTGTGTGTGTCTCAACAGCACACAGGCCGAGCTTGTTGAAACACGCACACAACACAAAGCATTTATACAACAGGAGAGGCGGCGCTGGAATCCAAATAAAAAGAAGAAGCGGATCAAAAACCCCACCTGGACGAAAACCGTTTCCCACAGAGACTTTTCCCCCGGATCTGATTGGCCGACACGCTTCGCTAGGGCTAGTTGCTGTGTTTTCCTGCAACGGGACACTGACACTGACAACGAGACACTGACGCTGAACTCAGATGAACTGGAACAGAGTTCAGCTGAACTGTACAAAGAATTGCCTTTTTTTTTTTTTGTAATCTTGGGGACTCGGAGCAGTGGACTCGACTAAACTGCCTTGCCGTGTGTGACCTGTGCAGGTCTGGAGGAGGAGGCCTTGCCGTGTGTGACCTGTGCAGGTCTGGAGGAGGAGGCCTTGCCGTGTGTGACCTGTGCAGGTCTGCAGGAGGAGGAGGCCTTGCCGTGTGTGACCTGTGCAGGTCTGCAGGAGGAGGCCTTGCCATGTGTGACCTGTGCAGGTCTGGAGAAGGAGGCCTTGCCGTGTGTGACCTGTGCAGGTCCGCAGGAGGAGGCCTTGCCGTGTGTGACCTGTGCAGGTCCGCAGGAGGAGGCCTTGCCGTGTGTGACCTGTGCAGGTCCGGAGGAGGAGGCCTTGCCGTGTGTGACCTGTGCAGGTCCGCAGGAGGAGGCCTTGCCGTGTGTGACCTGTGCAGGTCCGCAGGAGGAGGCCTTGCCGTGTGTGACCTGTGCAGGTCTGCAGGAGGAGGCCTTGCCGTGTGTGACCTGTGCAGGTCCGCAGGAGGAGGCCTTGCCGTGTGTGACCTGTGCAGGTCCGCAGGAGGAGGCCTTGCCGTGTGTGACCCGTGCAGGTCCGCAGGAGGAGGCCTTGCCGTGTGTGACCTGTGCAGGTCCGCAGGAGGAGACTAGTAAACGTAGCTGATGGTTTCTAAGCACACCGCGGGGCTCCTGACTCCAGCGGTCAGTCGTCCCTCACACGCTGCTGTTTCATTCTGTGTTAACCAACAGTCCCACCTGTCTCTACTAAAGGCAACTATCTGAGTTGACGGGGGGGGAGGGGGGGGTGAGGGTCGGGTACATATGAAGCATTTACATGATAAATCAGTCACTTCACTAAACCAACAACCCAACATGTCAGGAGAGGGGAGGGGCGGGGGTTGGGAAGGCGGGAAGGGAGTTAAGGTGTGACATGGGTGGTGATGATGAGGAGTTGGGCATCTTCAGCCGACATTGTGACTTTACCGTGTTACTTTCTGTCCCGTCCTTCGAGTGTCCGCGTCGTCGTCCGTCACCTCCGAGGTTAACAAAGCACACGACCGCTGCGGACGAAGGGTGGGTGTGTTCAGCAATACTGCCCTCCATCTGCCCGGGTGGACCAACTGCGGGGCCGTTTGGAAAAGAGGAAGTGGAGGAAAGTGGGGGGGGGGCGGAGGAGGAGGGCAGAAGGCAACCTTAAAAGACACAGGTCTCTGTGGACAGAATGTCTCTGCTGGACTCTGCTGGTCTGTGGCTTGCTGTGCATGAATCCACCACACACGCCTGCAAAGCCGAGCTCTCATCCTCTGTAGACCCACTGACTGGACCCCACGGGCAGGGGGTCTCCTGTGTGTGTGTGTGCGTGTGTGTGCATGCACATCATCTCAGTACATCTGTGCATACAGTGTGTATTGTGTGTCTGTGCAAGCATGACTGTGGCTGTGTGTGTGTGTGTGTGTGTGTGTGTGTGCGTGCATGCACATCATCTCAGTACATGTATGCATACAGTGTGTATTGTGTGTCTGTGCAAGCATGACTGTGGCCGTGTGTGTGTGTGTGTGTGTGTGTGTGTGTGTGTGTGTGTGTGTGCGTGCATGCACATCATCTCAGTACATGTATGCATACAGTGTGTATTGTGTGTCTGTGCAAGCATGACTGGCTGTGTGTGTGTGTGTGTGTGTGCGTGCATGCACATCACCTCAGTACATGTATGCATACAGTGTGTATTGTGTGTCTGTGCAAGCATGACTGTGGCTGTGTGTGTGTGTGCATGCACATCATCTCAGTACATGTGTGCATACAGTGTGTATACATTGTGTCTGTACAAGCATGAATGTGTGTGTCTGTGTGTGTGTGTGTGTGTGTGTGTGTGTGTGTGAGAGAGAGAGAAAGAGGGAAAGAGGGAAAGGGACGGAGAGAAACTATTTACACGGTTACTAACAGCCCGAAGATATATCATCATACTGTACGTCTTACAATTTTTTGAAAAATTAAAAAAAATTAAAAAACTTTAAAAAGAGTAAATCAAATAAAATAAAAACACAACGGAAGCGTCGAGTAATACACACAAACCAAGTGCTTTTGTGAGCAGGTACGGCCATGCAAGAGTCGAGCGACTATTAGCGGTTTGTTGCTTCGGAATAGTTGTTTCCATAGCGACCAGCACCTTATTCACCATGGTTACCCTGCCCTGCCAGCGGCTGACTAGTGGGGCGGGGCTTACCGTAGCAGCTGACCAGGACGGGGATTCAGAAGGAGGATGATGATGATGATGATAAAACGATGATGATGATGAAGGACTCTGAGCTGATCGGTGGCCTGCGGGGTCACGTGGCTCACACACTCGCGCGCTGTTCTGGACGCTGACGGACTGCCAGTCTGTACACGTGGCGAAGGACCAGGATCTGAATTGAAGCGCCTCTCGGATCGCCGAGGCCGGATGGGGTGTGCGCTTTTTAACAAACTTGAAACTCCGTTTTCTGGTTGTTTTACTGTCTGTTTTCTTTTCTTTATGACGATGATGATGATGATGATGATGATGATGATGATGCTGTTGTCTATACTCAGTTGTGCTGGGGTGGGGTGTGGTGGGGTGGGGGGGTGAATATTGGGTTTTGGGGTGGTGGGGTGAGCCATATGCTAACTCGGGGCTGCTCCGGACGAGTCTTTCAT
Source organism: Lampris megalopsis (assembly GCA_022114975.2). NCBI lineage: Eukaryota > Metazoa > Chordata > Actinopteri > Lampriformes > Lampridae > Lampris > Lampris megalopsis. The sequence goes on along the minus strand of JAJHIY020000744.1, from coordinate 55,152 downwards.
CCAGCCTACCAGTGAAGTGGGTCTTCTGTTGTCCACGTGTCTCCGTCCTCTCCCGCGCGTGTCTGAGCGGTCCCTCGTCCTCACATCGGGGTTGGTCACTGCAAACCACCGCTTCTAGAGGAGCAACCTCTAGGAGGGGAAACAATGGTTTTCTTTTCTTTTCTAACTGGGAACTAATTCAGCCGTTCTCTTAGTTTGTAATTTGCTATTTTATTTTATTTTTGGGCTACTGGGCGACCACTACTTCCTTTAGCCGGGACAGCCCTGATGTAAGCCACGCTTGGTGAACCTGGTTGAATGTACGGAAGTCGAATGGCAGCGGTGGCCCCCCCAGACAGCACCCGGATGTGGGCCACTTCAGGCACTGATGCGGCACTGCTGGCCCTGACAAAGTGGATGTGAGCCTGAGGTGGCCCACATGTATAACAGCAAATATGGCCCAGATGTGCCAAATCACATGTGGGGCCTTTTTTGGCAAAGATGCGGCGCTCCGGGCAACACGTGGTCTGGATGTGACCCTGAAGTGGCCCCGTGTGGTAAATGCTGAATATGGCCCAAATATCACAACACAAATATGGCCCACCTTTGGCAAATAGGTGGCACACGCGGCATCGCTATGGCTTGGTTCTGGCCCAGATCTGGCAAACAGGAGCGGACCACCCAAGTGGGCCGGATGAGGGAGTCGGGTGCGGGACGGGTCCGGGCTATCTGGGGGTAAGAGGAAGAATCCTGTAATCCTGAAGCATTTACCCATAACGGCGAACTACAGCGGACTGTGGTGCGGGACGGTGTTGGACCGAACCCAGGTGTATATATGGCTCTCGGGAGGGAGGGTTTGGGTTTCTACGGTGGAGCAGGACGGGGGAGAAGAGCTGTGTGAATGGGGGCATATCACTCTTCAGCAGTTGCACTTAAGAACTTAGACACGAGAGCAAGACAGTGTGTGTGTGTGTGTGTGTGTGTGTGTGTGTGTGTGTGTGTGTGTGTAAGTGAGTACGTGTGAACACTTGCGTCAGTGCGCTTACCTGTGCGCGTGCGTGTGTGACAAAGCGATTGGTTGGGTAACACCTCATTTCCGATCATCACTGCGCGTCTGTGTGCAGCAGCTTCTGGTTTAGACGCTGTCTGAGTGTGTGTCTGAGTGTGTGTGTGTGTGTGTCTGTCTGAGTGTGTGTGTGTGTCTGTGAGTGCATCCGCGGGAGAGCAGGCGCGCGAGTGAGCCGGCGAGAGGCTTTCCTGTGCGTTTGTAAATCCCGTGCGTGTGTGCGCGCGCGCGTGCGTGTGCGAGCGTGAGACGGATGTCGCGTGGCAAACCAACAAAAGCATTTAATAGTGTTGGAAACAACAATCGCAATCATGTTTACCTTCGACTGGAATGACTTTAAATGAACTTGAAAATAAACTGTAAAACTGAACAAACCATAACAGAGGTTATAACAACGATCATGACAAACGAAATAATAAGCTTACCAATCTTACTTTTAACAAGATGTGTGTTCGGGTCTTTATTTACCCCCCCCCCTCATCTTCTTCTTCTTCTTCTCTCTGAGGCTCTGCATAAGCGTGTAGCTAATCCAACATGGCAGATGGCCGTGGGGGTGGAGGAGGGGGGGGCGGCTCTACTCGGCGTGTTCGCGGTTCTCTGTAGATAATGTGGTTTGGGGGACTCACAGATGCGATTTTCCATATCAAAGTCGGTGTGGCGACCGTCTCCCGCGGCAGCAATACCTTCACACGGTCCGATTAAAGGAGATACGTGCCTCCATCACGGCGCCATTGTTCTGAATGACAAAGGGACAGCCTGCCCGGCTTGACGTAAGAACGGAGGCGCAAGAGAGCGGCCTGGCGCATGGGCTAGAGCAGGGGTGGGCAGTCTGATCCAGCAAGGGCCCGGTGTGGGTCAAGGTTTTTGGTCCAACCAAGCAGTTCCACACCTGATCCCACTAATCAACCAGTAGAGTCTTTGCTGAAGAACTTGATTAGGAGACACAGGTGTGCAATTGCTTGGCTGGAACAAAAACCTTCACCCACGCCGGCCCTTTCTGGAGTACAACAGGGTCCGTGTCATACAGGTGCCGTCGGCCACTGACGGGACAGAAGATGGACGGAAAGATAAAAACTGGCAGAGGATGGACAAAAAAAAAGATTGGTTGGCAAAAGGCTGAGCTACAAGATAGGTGCTAGCTAGCTAGCTAGCCAGCTAGCGACCACGGCGCCATTGTTCTGAATGACAAAGGGACAGCCTGCCCGGCTTGATGTAGGAACAGAGAGTGGCCTGAATCAGGGTCCGCAGAGGGTTCTTTTAGGGCCATTTACAGTTATACAACAGGGTCTGTCATACAGGTGCCGTCGGCCACTGACGGGACAGAAGATGGACGGAAAGATAAAAACTGGCAGAGGATGGACAAAAAAGATTGGTTGGCAAAAGGATGAGCTACGAGATAGATAGGCGCTAGCTAGCAAGTAAGCTGGTCCATTATGCTTGCCGGCAGCCATACCAATAAGTTCCCTGGCTCTGCCACATGACGGAAGCTAAGCAGGTGTGGGCTTGGCTAGTACTTGGATGGGAGACCTCTCGGGAAAAGGAGCTGCTGCTGCTGGGAGTGTGTTGTGGGCTAGTAGGGTCTGGTCTCAATAAACAACAATAATCCCAATGCCCCAGTGCAGTGACGGGGACACTGTGCTGTAGGAGATGCCGTCCTTCGGATGAGACGTTAAAACCGAAGTTCTGACTCACTGTGGTCATTAAAGATCCCATGGCACTCATCACAAAGAGTAGGGGGTCCCCTGGTGTCCTGGCAAAATTACCAACCTGGCTGTCTCCATCTGGCCACCTAATCATCCCCCTGTTTAATTGGCTCAATGATTCCTCCCTCTCCACCTCAAGCTGGTGTATGGTGAGCGTTCTGGTGCAAAATGGCTGCCGTGCATCACCCAGGTGGGTGCTACACATTGGTTGAGGTGAGTCCCCCCCCCTTCAATGTTTAGTGCTTTGGGTGTCTAGATAAAGTGCTATATAAATGTAATTCATCATTATTAAGTCTTAGAATATTCCCAAAAAATGGAGGAAAAAAACCTGCCAATGAAAAGAAAACTCAGTGGTAACAATCACTCCACCTATTTCCAGTGAAGGATTGTTTGAGAATTCCCCTAAGCTTAAGCAACACATCTGGTTTCAACATGTTCACAGCTTGTTCTGGGCCTGCGCTGGAAATGAACAAAAGTACCGTCTTCCTCATTTTTAGAGAAATTACGATGGTAAGACTCACCATGAGCTGTGTGCTGTAAGAATTAAGGTGGACGGTTTTTTACCGTTCAGACACAATTGACCAGATCGAGAGAGACACAAACAGGGTGGAGAGATGAGGGGAGGGAGAGGGGGAGGGAGTTGATGGGGTTGATGGATGATGTGATGGAGGTAGATAAGGACGACGGACACAGGAATTCGCAAGGTATAGTCATATTCTTGTGGAGTGCTCGCGGCTTGAGATTCAGCTCGTGGTGGAAATTGAGACGCGGGCTTTGGCCGCGAGCCACTGCACTCACCAAACACTCATTGGTGACTAAAATATCAGAAATGATTTCACAAAGGTCCTCATTCTGGTAAGAGCAAAATGAGTCACATGAATCACCGCTTTCATCTGCGATATGCGGGGAGAACAACGTAGGGGGAACAACGTAGGGTCGTAGGCCATTCCTTCAGACACAGTTTCCACTCGCGCGTCAAGAGCAGCTTTTCATCTCCAACCAGTGCTGAGTTCACTAATTGGCACACGTTCAACCTCGGAGGGGGAACTAATCCACGAACTCAGCTGCAGTGTGTTGGGTTTGAATAAAAACCCGGCTCTCTGCGGTGGGTGATAGGAGGCTGTTGCCCTCGAACGTTTATCAGATGGAGGTGTTCGTCTCATTTCCATAATCTTGTGTTTCAGTCGTAATTCCCCCGACCGTGTATGACAGCGTTGTGCTGGGAAACAGGTGCATCACCAGCCCAGGGGAGGAGGACCACACTCCTCTGCCACAGGCACTGATGTAAACCCTGAGAACCACCAACTATGAACACTACCTCTACCTCCATCACTACTACTAGCACAACTACTGCTTGTACCACTACCAACCCTCCACTACTGCTATTAGTAGTATGACTACAGTTGCTACTACTACTGCAATACCACCAATGCAAGTACGACTACGACTAGGTCAGAAGGATACTAATACCACTACTTCTGCCACCACCGATACTCCCACTGCCACATCTACCACAATACTAATACTACTTGTACCCCTACTACTACCACCATTGCTACACTACTAGTAGTAGTGGTGCTACTCCTACAGCTACCACCACAACTACCATTAATACAACCACGGCTACTTCTACTACTACCGCAACTAATACCACTACTACAATACAACTAATATCACTACGACTACCACTACTACAACTAATAACTGCTACTATGAAAGCTTTTACAAATGTTTGCTATTTGTTTGTATTTATTTATACTGTTTTTATTTTTACTCTTATTTATTTGGTCTTACTCTTATTTTTGCCTTGTCCGGTTTTATTTCTTTGGAAAGCACTTTGTAACATCGTTTTAGAAAAGTACTGCAAAAATACAAGTCTGGAGGGCCCTACTTGTTGCCGCCGCGACCCGACCCCGCAGAAGCAGCTGATGAGAAGAGGCATGACTATATAATTAAAGTTATTGTTGTTGTTATTATTATTGCTACCACTACTCTCCTAGACAATATGCCTTGAGGCAAGTTTGTCATTTGTGATATTGGGCTACACAAATAAAACTGACATGACTTGACAACACGGTGAACATGGTGAACGCTTGTCTGTGGTGTAGTAACCAATATGTACCACTAGATGTCACTGTTCAGTCATTGCCTTTGGAAATAGGGGCTCTCGTCCCTAAAACCTGTGATTTGTAATCCTTTGTCTGAATAGTGAGACAATGGTCGTTGTGTAACTGAAATCAACGGGATTAAACCTGCAGGTTTATTCTTCTCGGCTGGGACATAATCGTCTATTTTCAGCAAGTCGTTGCTGCTGAGCGCACCGCGACACCGATGCTGCTGCCCAAAGGTACCGAGGCCGTGGACATGACCGTCCACATACCAGGTCGAGTTCATTTAATTTGTGTAGCCCAATATCACAAATTACAAATTAGCCTCGAGGGGCTTTACAGCAACACAACATCCCGTCCTTTGACCCTCGCGTGAGATAAGGAACAACGCCCTAAAAAAACAAAAAAACAACCTTCAACGGGGAGAAAAACTAGGAAGAAACCTCGGGGGGAGCAACAGAGGAGGGGTCTCTCGCCCAAGACGGACAACGTGCAATGGAAGTCGTGTTAACGCAGTGTACGCAAGACAACACTGAAGGAGGATCGAGCCCTGCATTACGCGAGGCCTCTGCAAGACGGCTGCTGGATTTAACACGAGCGCGCTGGTCGTGGAGTCTCGATGACGCCGTGTTCAACTGCCCTCGTCGAGTCGATATTCCGGGGAGGAAAGCTGCCTCCTCTGGGCTGTGTTTGCTTTACTGAGAAGCCAGTGTTATGCACGGGCAGCACTGTGCATATTAATCTGTGTACAATACGCCGGTTTACGGGGGGGGGGGTACGATTACCCACCGCGTAACAGACACACGCGCGCACAAGTGCGCACAAAGTGAGCGCATACAAACGGACCTCCCTCCTTTTTCATGAAGCCTTCCGCTGAGCTCCACGTACACGGCGTCGCACGCCGCTTCCCATGCGAGGAGTCCCGTGACCGGAGCGCTGATGAGGCCGGGGACGGGCGCCCTCCTGCTCTCCCTCATGTCCCCGCCCATAACTAGCCTGCCCGGCTCACTGTATAGGTGTGTAGTGTGTAGTGTAGTGTGTAGCTTGGCTCTCGCACGTGAATTACCGGGGCTGGCTAACCGGCGTGGCTCCACTTTGCAGGATCCTCTCAGAACAAACAAGAGGGCCAATTATATTACCTAATTACATATATTATACCGTGAGCGAGTCACCTTGTGGCCCCGTGTCGAGCAGCGCCAACACGCGATACTCCGCTTATTCCCCAACCGCTTCGGCTCACTTCTCGAAAGTGTTAACCTCCTCCGAGCTCCCGGTGCACTTGTCAGAACAGCTTACACATGTGCAGCACAGCAGCGTAGCTCGCAGAAGGCCGCCGCTCACCCGGAACTTGAACTCACGCTTCAAAATAAAGTTACTGCCTCATAAAAAAGGAAAAAAAAGCCAGCGCCCTCAGAATGGAAAGTTCCTTGGGCAGTGTGTAAACAACGCTGGTCAGAATGTTGAGATGTTTTTGTCAGTATGGCAGAGGACCCTGGAACCGGTCCTTATGTCCACGTTTCAGTCTTGTCCTATTTTTCCACCGACACTGGAATGTTATTTGTCTCTAGCTAACTGGATGCTATTGTGTGTCATATTGTGTACTGAGGGGCACGGTGGCCCGGTGGCTAGCGCTGTTGCCTCCCAGCAAGAAGGCTCCTGGGTTCGAACCGCCGGCCCGTCCCAGGTCCTTTCTGTGTGGAGTTTGCATGTTCTCCCCGTGTCTGCGTGGGTTTCCTCCGGGCGCTCCGGTTTCCTCCCGCCATCAAAAAGACACGCGTGTTAGGGTTCATACTCCTGCCTGTGCTCCTGAGCAAGGCAACGGAAAGAAGAACTGGAGTTGGTTCCCGGGCGCTGCAGCTGCCCACTGCTCCTGTACAATAAGACGGGTTGAATGCACAGTGAGACACCCTGGACAGGCCGCCAGGCCATCACAGAGGCCTGACACACACACAAACATGTAGGGACAATTTAGTACAGCCTATTCACCTGACCCGCATGGGGAGAACATGCAAACTCCACACAGAGGACCACCCTGGACGACCCCCGAGTTTGGACAACCCCGGGGCTCGAACCCAGGACCTTCTTGCTGTGAGGCGACCGTGCTAACCACCGTGCCACACACCTTCCTCCTCCGTGCAGAGAAGAATTCCTCAGTTGGGCTGGGGATGGAGAATAGGGTGGAAGGAACACCATCAGCATCCTTTGGTGGGCAGCAAACCACCCCCTGATGACATAAGCATGGTGGAGGCTTGCATTATCCCGCACGGTTACCAAAGTTTCCCGTATTACTGTAATGATATTCGTACATGCCGGGCAGAGTTTGACAGCTGAACGGACCATTGTGCATGTGATGACGTACACAATGAAAGAATTCCTTCATGTTTTGGAGAGCTCAACTAGTCAACTGGTAACCATCATAATCAGTTTTGAGCATATATTCAACTCAGCCTTAGAGATAAGGGGAGGAGCTCGGACATCCGGAGGGAGCTGGGAGTAGAGCCGCTGCTCCTTCGGAGACAGTTGAGGTGGTTCGGGCATCTGATCGGGATGCCTCCTGGGCGCCTTCCTTTGGAGGTTTTCTGGGCATGGCCAACTGGGAGGAGACCCCGGGGTAGACCCAGAACTCGCTGGAGGGACTACATGTCCAGTCTGGCCTGGGGACGTCTTGGGATCCCCCAGGAGGAGCTGGAGGGCGTTGCTGGGGGGAGAGACATCTGGAGGGCCCTACTTGGCTTGCTGCCACCGCGACCCGACCCCGGAGAAGCGGCGGAAGATGAATTCATTCGGCAATTGTGCAAAAATGCAGACAAATGTAGTTACTCATTTGCATAGATGTGCCAAAACATTTTCCATTTGTTGAAAAGAGAGAAATTCAGATGTGTTGTGAACGAGCGCCCAGTGGTTTGCAGGTTTGCACATGTTGTTTTGAAAATATTCATTCGTCGCTTGAGAATTGTGCCAAAGCAACTGAGGAAAACTGTAAAACTGTGAGGTTTGCACGCTTTCCATTAGCACATTGCCACAAAACAAACCGCGAACGTTCACGCCGTGTCTCGGAGGAAGGAAGGAAGGACATGTGGCGGTTCCCACCAGCCCCCGATCACAACAGAATGAGCATCCACGCAGCTCTGGCAGACGTGGGCGCGGCTGGAACGCGCCCATGTTTTTTGGAGGCGTCCCAGCAGATCTGACGGAGGCAATTCCAGTGCCGGTCGATGATGCCGATAGCTCCGTTACGCAAACCCGATGATCAGACGTGAAGCAGTTTGCTTCAAATCAGTGGCCTCGTTTGATTTGATTTGATTAGAGGGGATGTGAGTAATTTGGACGGCCTCCTGAGAGCAAGTGAAATTAAACCCAGTCACACACACACACACACAAACCAGTCACCCCTGTAATATGTGAACCCCATGGAAATTGGAACATGGGTTGTGGTGGATCAGACATGCACTACACTTACTGCATGCTATTCTATTAGCTTGACGTAAGTGGGAGGGCATCCGGGTGGCGTGGCGGTCTATCCCGGTGCCTACCAATACAGGGATCTCCGGTTCGAATCCCCGTGTTACAGGGTTGTGACTTGGCGAGAATCTGGCGATACGATACAGGGGTTACGGTTCGATATATCGCGGCTTCATAGGCCTTTGTGCTTCCGCTACTTCCTGTTTCACTTTACGTTGGAGTGGAAGAGTCAGATGACTGAAGATAGATTACAACCCTGCCATCTAGCGGTCGTGGGGTTACACACGACACAAGATGTTTCTCACAAACCTTTACATGTAAACAATTAAAAATCGATATAGTTGTTTTGAGAATCGATACAGTATCACAAAGATAATATCGCGATACTCGAGTGTATCGATATTTTCTTGCAGGCCTACCGTGTTGCCTCCGGCTTGCTCGGGCGTCCCTACAGACACAACTGGTGGTGTCTGCGAGTGGGAAGCCGGATGTGGGTATGTGTCCCGGTTGCTGCACTAGCGCCTCCTCTGGTCGGCGCCTGTTCGGGGTGGAGGGGGAACTGGGGGGGAATAGCTTGATCCTCCCACGCGCTACGTCCCCCCCTGGTGAAACTCCTCACTGTCAGGCGAAAAGAAGCAGCCGGTGACTCCACATGTATCAGAGGAGGCACGTGGTAGTCTGCAGCCCTCCCCGGATCGGGGGAGGGGGTGGGGCAGTGACCGGGACGGCTCGGAAGAGTGGGGTAATTGGTCAAGTCCAGTTGGGGGAAGGAAAAACACAATTTAGTCATCGTTCTTTTGTGTAATTGATTTTCTCGTTGTCCAAAACTTTAACGGTCTTTCCTTAGAGTGTGCATAGAGTGTATATGTTTGAGGTATGTTAAATATATACTCCATATATATATATATAGTATATATACCCCATCTGTTCATACCATGCAGATGCTGTATCAGAAATAGAGGACCGGTGCTAAACTTAGAGAAGGGGGCAACATGTGCTGGAGGAGAGGATGAGGGGAAAAGTGGGCGCGACCGACGCCGAGAGCATAAATCTGGGGGCGACGGACAGTATCGGAGCAGCCGTCGGCAGGGAGGACATGAAAACGGAGTGACGGGCAGAGAAGGAGCTGGCGGGAGTTCGTGACGAGAGGCCTCCCGCTGTGCGTAAGGGACGGGGAGGTAGAGAGAGAGAGAGAGAGAGAGGAAACTGCACATATATGGGGGAAGAGAAGCAGATGGAGAGGAGACAAAGATTTACGAATGAGACCGAGACGCAGATCGAGCATCAGAAGCAGTTTTCATTTGACGAGTAGGTTTTCACATTCATATATATGTATACTCATATATGATGATAATAACGATAATACGTTTTATTTGTGGGCCCCGTTCAGAGCACTCAGGGAGAGATTATTATTTCTATGTACATAAAATTAGTGTCAGTGAAAGAGACGATCAGTGAAGTTTACGCAAATGAGAGGTACCTAGGGGAAACATCCCAGATAGCAAAACTGCTGTGGCCCGGACCCGTCCCACACCCGACACTTTCACCCGGCCCACATACCACGTGGAACGATGGCCCTTGGGCGGTCCGCTCCTGTTGGCCAGATCCGGGCCAGAACCAAGCCATAGCAATGCCGCATGTGCCACATATTTGCCAAAGGTGGCCCATATGTGTGTTGTGATATTTGGGCCATATTCACCATTTACCACACGGGCCACTTCAGGGTCACATCCAGACCACATGTTGCCCAGAGCACCACATCTTAGCCAAAAAAGGCCCACATGTGATTTGGCATATTTGGGCCATATTTGCTGTTATACATGTGGGCCACTTCAGGCTCACATCCATTTTGTCAGGGCCAGAAGAAGACCACCAGTGCAGCATCACTGCCTGAAGTGGCCCACATCCGGATGCTGTCTGGGATCTAAGTGTGTGCGTGTCCTGCAGTACTTCATGGTACATAGAGGTGCCTCTGTACGTGATACCACACGTTTGTTGCGTATTTGATGTATATGTGGGCATGCACATGAATGTATCTGTGCACGTGGCCATGTGTACTGATGTTTGTGCATATGCAAGTGTTTGTGCTCGTCAGAGGTCAGAGGCGGTATCGGGTACAGCTTATCTAATTGATTCATCAGGACGGCGCAGTCAGGCGGCTTAACCGTAACCGTGACCACGCATGACCTCATGTCCTCCCTCGCATCGATTTAATATCATGGTGACTCATTTACATGCGTATCAAACTAAAGCTCTCCTGAGCAACAGATACTACTCTCTAAGCTGGAGCGGAAGCTCCTGCATCTGCATTTGGGGACTTTTGTTTTTGCGTTACCATCAAATGGCAATACCATCAAAAAACCTTGGGGGTCATCCCAGGTCGTCCTCTGTGTGGAGTTTGCATGTTCTCCCCGTGTCTGCAGGTGGGTTTTCTCCGGGTGCTCCCCCACCATCAAAAAGACATGCATGCTGGGGTTCATACTCCTGTCTGTGCCCCTGACCGAGGCCTGGCGAGACCAACTGGAGCTGGTCCCCGGGTGCTGCACGGCGGCTGCCCACTGCTCCTAGTGTAAACTACTAATAAGACACGTTAGCCCCCTAGCTAACGGCTCTGACCCATTAGCCGAGCGGTCAGTGACGTCGCCTTGTGGTGCAGTACACCACGTATCGAATCCCGCACCGGGCAAGAAAAGAACCGGTTACATTGGTGGCAGCGGTGGGATCCGGAAGTGTGCGGATCCTCAGAAGTCTCTTCGGAGCGCGGGAATAACAAAGCGCGAGGGCGCGCTTCCGGGAGAGGGTGACTAGTGTAAACTACTAATAAGACACGTTAGCCCCTAGCTAACGGGCCTGACCCTTTAGCCGAGCGGTTAGTGACGTCGCCTTGTGGTGCAGTACACCCCGTATCGAATCCCGCACCGGGCAAGAAAAGAACCGGTTACTACTAGCTACACAGCTAGGACGGGTTAAATGCAGAGCATAAGTTCCCCACGGGGCTCAAAAGCATCATGATCTCTTAGGGAATACATTAAATGCGTCCTCCATGCTTGCCTTCTGGAAGGCATCTTCTTTATTCCAGATGGGGCGCAATGCGCACGCGCAACGTCGTGTTTGAGCAGTCGTGCTGGGACAGTGACTGGATTTTCCACCGTCGCAAATTGCACATTAATTGGTAAACGAATTTAGTCTCTTGCCAGCGGCCATATCAGGGTGGCCTATTCTCCGCAATCGTACACACCCTCGGCATCCCCACGCAACCACTTTGTCCAACCGTTATGAGGCGGTGCCTGGTCTTGTTCGATCATTTTGTGGAGAGCCTGTTTTTCCTGTTCGCATACAGGCGTAACCTATGTATGTTGTCTCTGCTGCACATCATCTGCGAGTGAAGAAACCACGTTTTCCCTCTTGGCAAAGCCGGGTGTGGCCTGAACACTGATCAGGAGGCAGGGACAACCAAGAGTGGCTCCTCTGGCCAGCAAGGGCCAACTTCACATTGAAGCTGTCATGTCTAATGAAGTGAACTGTACAGCAGCCTATAGACCTGTTATGCTACACATCAGACTACACAATATTGTCGTCTTTCACGATGGTCCCCGTGTCAGATTAGGAAATCATGGCGCCATACATTCTTGCGGCGTGTTGGCCGGGAGACTGGCAACACTGTGACCCCGACCAATCACCGTGCGCTGCCTTTCACGATCTTGGGCGAGAGTTCATAGGTCGCGGGGAGGAGGGTCAGTAAACTGTCAATCACGGCTGTTCTGCCCCTAGAAAGGTAGGGTAGAGGCTAGCTCCCGTCGATGCAGAGAACGGTCAACTGAGCATGCGCAAGTCGCCTCGTCGCCTCCGTTGTTTGGGTAGGTTAAGGTCAGGGTTAGGGCGGGGTTAGGGTTAAAGTTAGCCAATCAGACGCAGAGTAGGGGTGGGTCTTCCTAGAATCCTAGCGCCTGAATGGTAGAGGCATGTCGCGCATGCTCAGTTGACCGTTCTCTGCATCGATGGGAACTAGCCTCTACCACAAAGGTAGTGTTTAAATGTTTATCTTGTGTAGCAGCACCACCCCGCCGTAGTTCACGTACAAGGTCGTTTCTTGCGTGTTCAGTTCCTGCGTGAGACGGACTTCAGCGACCAGGCTTCCGGAAGTGAGCTCGTGGGTCACGATGCGCGCCGCCATCGGTCACCAGCTCTTGGGCTTAAACGCCGGTCTTCTACATTCTGCTGGCTAAAGCAACGCCTGTAAGTACAGTTCCTCTGACAGAATATGTTGATATAAGCAGCAGGATCATTTGTGTCCGAATGAATGTCGAAGTATATATGTTACGGTAGCCGTGGCGCTATGTGGCTAAGCTAGGCTAGCTCTTTAGCTCTATGCTACCTGATGTAAACTACTGATAAGACCCGTTAGCCCCTAGCTAATGGCTCTGACCCTTTAGCCGAGCAGTCAGTGATGTCGCCTTGTGGTGCAGTACACACCGTATCGAATCCCGCACCGGGCAAGAAAATAACCGGTTACACTGACTGTGGCTAGGCTAGGCTAGCTCCACGCCTCTATGCTATCTGCCTAGACCGTAACCTGCTCCGTGTTTATCGTTTAGTACTGTTTCATAATTCTGATACCCTGGCTGTATCGTGCTTGCAGCGTCACAAGATTCTCAGTAAACTTCATGAAATCCCGAGGGTTTATCTGGTTGGCTAGTTAGCGTCATCGGCTAACGAGGCCTACACAATGGCTACGGAAACACGCGTGTGATGCTGGCGGCCTTGTGTTCCGAAAAGAAAGAAAAACCCGATTGTGGACGCTGTTGTGGCTAGCGCTACTGGGGAACGCTAACCTAGCATAGCTTAACCAGCCGTTCACTGGGTTGCTGAAGTGCCGCCGCTATTCCTCGCCAGTATTTAGCCTAGCTTTTTTGACTCTGCCATGGTCCTACGTCGAGGAGGCCTGCAGGGGTATTGCTGCTACTGCCCAACGAACCTTACCTCGGTGTCGTCGTTCCCCCTGACGGCAGCCCAGTCTGACGTCATACTGGGCAAGAAAATACGAGAAATTATGACGTCCAGGGGTGGGACATCTTATCCAGAAAGGGTCAGTGTGGGTGAAGTTTTTTGTTCCAACCAAGCAGTTACACACCTGATCCCACTAATTAAGAGAGTAGTGGAGTCTTTGCTGAGGAACTTGATGAGGAGACACAGGTGTGTAACCGCTTGGCTGGAACAACAAACTTCACCCACACTGACCCTTACTGGATAAGATGTCCCACCCCTGTTTCTCGGGGTGTTGTGGGGCGTCCCAGACGTCACGTCGCTGCTCTTTGGTTATGTCACACTAAAGGGCGTAAAGACGCCCGTTCGTCTTCCTCGACGTTCATAACACTGGTCAACACGATTTTTCTTGCATGGGGTTTTTCTAGCTAACTTTTGGGTGCTGAATCCAAATCTGGCATTAGTTGTTGCCTATCACATCAGGTTTTTGAACTATGAAAAATCTTTATTTTTGAGAAAACAGCAATTTTACACTCGAAGTTAAAAAAAACACTGTTGCATTAGAAGATCGATAGATGCAAAAATGATTACAATGAATAAATAAACACTCAGCCAAGCGTGAAATGACTTAGGAAATGAATAGGGGTCATTTTTATCCCCACCAAGATTGCCAGACTAGATGGTCAACTTTTGTAAAATCCTGAATAAGGAGCGTACAGATAGCACAAAAACTTGATGTGATAGAGCAAATCTGATTCAGCAGCCCAAAATTAGCCAAAAACAGTTTCCAAAGTCCATGCAAGAAAAAAAAACTATATTTTTGTAGACCGGCGTAATCGGGCCCGACGCTGGAAATTTGTGGGCGACGACAAATTCGTGTCAAAATCGGGCTGAATTCGTGTAGTCTAATCGCCCTTTCACCTCAACCACTATAGGTTGTTCCCTTGTTTGCATGCGCCACATGTGCGTGCGCAGATTGTGAGGCAAAGAAGGGGCCGCGAGTCTTGTGTTTGCAAACGTTACTACGTTCATCTGGAAGAGATCTTCACGGGGGAACTTGACTTCAGACCTCGCAGTTGTTGCGCTTCCTGTCGGTTGTACAAATCGCAAAGATGGTAAAAACAAGCATCTGCGTCTTCATGGCATGCCGAAAGGGAAAACTCCAATCGGAAAACGAAGAAGGCAGACGTGGATTCATGCCATCCGTCGGTAGGACCGGAAGACGGGGCCAGAAGAGCAAATCTCAAAGGCCAAGAACGTTTCACCATGTGGTGTGTATCCCTTTCTTACACAAGTGAGTATTGTGGTGAACATGTGCAGGTCTACACGTGATACTGTCCTAGTGGAGCAACGGCCAAACCAAAGTTGGGGGTGTCGATGCCTGGCCTTCCTCAAGCTTGGCAACGATTCCATCAGCTTTCTTGTGTCGTGATGTTTGAGGTCATAATCTGACTCCAGCCTCGATCTCATAACCGTACAAACGGTTCAACTTTTGTTGATACAAACAGTTCATTGAACTACGAGGGCTCACCTTTTGATTTGATGAAGCAAAACTTGTTTTCCTTTGATACCGGATGGTAAAAGCGGTCTTGGACATGTCCACCAACAAAGTAATCGTGTGCTTCTGAAGACTTGTGTGCCCTCATTGAGTCTTTGGGAAATATACTTGTCCACTGAGCTTCAGCACGGATCAGGAAGTCTTTCTCCGGCGCTTGGCGTAAGTTTTGACTCGTAATGCTTTCTGTCTTCCTTGCTTAGACCTTCAGCATATTCTGAGATTTCCATTTTCTCAAATTCCTAACTCTTCTCCTTTTAGTTTTTTAGGCTTTCATCTGTGAGTTTCACAGGTACGCACCTTGTTTCTCGGCCGTGTTTTGCCACACGTTCTGCACGCGCAGCTTTTACTCACATGACGAGGGGTTTATATGTTTTGTGTTTTGGTTTGAGCTGGGAGGAATGTCTATGGACTGTGCTATATTGAGGGGTATGTGTGTGAATGTACCAGCAAAAACTGTTGTGAGCTAGACTGCTTTCACCCTCTGACAAGGAAACTTGTCAGAGGATTGTAATGTAGCATGCTGTTAGTGTACTCTAATATGTCAATGGATAAATTACCGCCCTGAATTATTCTTACTTATCTTGTCCCCCAGACAGCATCCGGCTGTGGACCACTTCAGGCAGTGATGCGGCACTGATGGTCTTCTTCTGGCCCTGACAAAATGGAGGTGAGCGTGAAGTGGCCCACATGTATAACAGCAAATATGGCCCAGATATGCCAAATCAAATGTGGCCTTTTCTGGCAAAGATGCGGTGCTCTGGGCAACATGTGATCTGGATGTGACCCTGAAGTGGCCCCGTGTGGTAAACGGTGAATATGGCCCAAATATCACAAAACAAATATGGGCCACTTTTGGCAAATATGTGGCACATGCAGCATTGCTATGGCTTGGTTCTGGCCCAGATTTGGCAAACAGGAGCGGACCACCCAAGTGCCATCATTCCACGCGGTATGTGGGCCGGGTGAAAGTGTCGGGTGTGGGACGGGTCCGGGCCACAGCTATTTTGCCGTCTGGATTTGAACCAGTCTATGATAGATACAAACTTTGAAGAGCGTTTATGATTTGCGTAATTTGGCGCATTTATATGAACTATTACTTTGTTCTTAAGATTTCGAAACGACATTCGGACTTGATGCATAATGACTTGCTTAGGACTTGAAACTCAAAAGTTTAGGACTCGGGACTCGATCGCCAAAAGTTGAGATCTACTCGACGCTCGGGGGGGAAACAATGACTTAGCCCGACCTCTGCTATGAGCGAGCCCGTCTATTTATAATCTGGTGCCAGATGTCAAAAACACATGGTCGTCAGTCAGCAAGTAAACTGCTGCTACCACCTCCACTCGAAAAAGTCCCAAAATAGACGCTCTGGAGTAGATGCGAGGGTTTGTGCAGGATGCGGATATGGAGTAGAATCAACACAACACATGGCACCGAGGCGCCGGAGGTGAGTGGCGAGTGGGCCCCGTGTGATGAGCTGGTCTGATTCAGCTCTGTCGTCACAATTATGAAACATGCACGCACACACACACATGCACACACGCACATGCATGCACACACACATGCACACACACATGCACACACACGCATGCACACACACACATGCATGCACACACACATGCACACACACATGCATGCACACACACATGCACACACACACATGCACACACACATGCATGCACACACACATACACACACGGATTCCACAGATTCCGACCTCCCTACAGACACACAAGCGTGCACACACAGATTCCACGGATTCCAACCTACGCACACAGACACACACACACACACACACGCCACTAATAAGATGCAGACATGCTGTGAGAGCTGCTCCCCCTCTCTTTAAGGTCAGCACACTGTAATGGATTTTGTCCTACACGCTCGCAGAAACGCCGGGAGACGTGGAAAAAGCGGCCGGGCTCGGCGATGTGACCGACGTTCTTCTGTCCCGAATTCCCCGGGCGGAGTTGCGTTCGGCCGGTGTGCCAAATGGCTCGACGCGCTCGTTTAATCCCGACCCAGTCGCCCAGAAGAGATGTAGATGCGGAAACCCGGAACATGTCGTCGACCAGGACTTCACGTGAGACGTTGCTACCCGAGGCGACAACGTGAGCGCGCACAAAGTCACGTTTAACACAGCAAATCCAAACCCTTCTCTCGTCTGCAGGTGGATTCAGAGTGTTTGTTGGGCCTCGGCGTTGCTTTTTCATTTTTTTTTTTGGGGCTCGGTTCATTTTTCAAACCGCACAAGGTGAGCGTGCCTAAGTGCAGCTCGATGGAAGAGGGAAATGAAAGGACGCGAGGCATCTGGCGTTGCTGAGTCGTTGTTGCCTCGCGTTGCCTCTTCATCTCCGGCTTCTTTCTTCTGTTGTTGTGTTGTCCTTCTGTGTGTTGTGTGTTTTCCCTCCCGCTTCTTTCGTTATTCTGTTTTCCGAGCGTCCCCGTGTCCCCCCCTCCTCCTCCCCCCCCCCGCCACTTTAAGTCCTAATGCTGGGAAATCAAAAGCAAAGCCTTCTGGGTAACACTGCATGCCCCCCAACCCGCGTTCACACACACACACACACACACACACACACACACACACACACACACACACGCACGCACGCACATGTGCACGCCATACACTGAATACTCAAAGCCTAGAGTGGTGTAGTGATGATAAAGGTGTAGTGATAATAAAGATGTAGTGATAATAAAGTGATAATAAAGTGATAATAACGATGTAGTGATAATAGTGATAATAAAGGTGTAGTGATGATAAAGTGATGATAAAGTGATGATAAAGTGATAATAACGATGTAGTGATAATAGTGATAATAAAGGTGTAGTGATGATAAAGTGATAATAAAGTGATAATAAAGTGATAATAACGATGTAGTGATAATAGTGATAATAAAGGTGTAGTGATGATAAAGTGATGATAAAGTGATAATAAAGTGATAATAAAGTGATAATAACGATGTAGTGATAATAGTGATAATAAAGGTGTAGTGATAATAAAGTGATAATAAAGTGATAATAAAGGTGCTCGAGCCAAAATCAGGAATTAATGAGGAGAAAATAGCAGCCTGTCCTGTCATAACTGGACACTGTGCATGTGTGTGTGTGTCTGTGTGTGTGTGTGTGTGTGTGTGTGTGTGTGTCTGTGTGTGTGTGTGTGTGTGTCTGTCTGTGTGTACATGTGTGGGTAAGTGTGTATGGGTGTGTGTGTGTGTCTGTATATGAGTGTGTGCGTGTGTGTGTGTCTATGTGCGTATGTGTGTGTGCATGTCTTTGTTTGTGTGTGTGTCTATGTACGTGCGTGTGTGTTTGTGTGTGTGTATGAGTGTGTGCGTGTGTGTGTGTGTCTATGTGCGTACGTGTGTGTGTGTGTGTGTACGTGTTTGTGTTTGTGTGTGTGTGTGTGTGTCCAGAACCTGTCCTGAAGTGAACCTGATAAAGCATGCAGTGTTGTGACCAGGCTGTGCAGCTTTGTGTATCATCCATCTGAAAACCTTTAAACACATCAGCGGTGGCCCATTTCTACGCTCTGCTCACAGCTCCATGTTTCCGTCCTCAGAGCTGTTCACGGTGTGGTCATGGTGTGATCCTGGTGTGATCACGGTGTGATCCTGGTCCTGATGTGATCACAGTGGGATCCTGGTGTGATCATGGTGTGATTCTGGTGTGATCACGGTGTGACCCTGGTGTGATCACGGTGTGATCATGGTGTGATCCTGGTGTGATCCTGGTGTGATCATGGTGTGAGCCTAGTGTGATCACGGTGTGATCCTGGTCCTGATGTGATCACAGTGGGATCCTGGTGTGATCATGGTGTGATTCTGGTGTGATCACGGTGTGACCCTGGTGTGATCACGGTGTGAGCCTAGTGTGATCACGGTGTGATCACGGTGTGATCCTGGTGTGATCATGGTGTGAGCCTAGTGTGATCACGGTGTGACCCTGATGTGATCATGGTGTGAGCCTAGTGTGATCACGGTGTGACCCTGGTCCTGATATGATCCTGGTGTGATCACGGTGTGACCCTGATGTCATCATGGTGTGACCCTGGTGTGACCCTGGTGTGATCACTGTGTTATCCTGGTGTGATCACGTTGTGACCCTGATGTGATCATGGTGTGAGCCTAGTGTGATCACGGTGTGATCACGGTGTGATCACAGTGTGACCCTGATGTCATCACGGTGTGATCACGGTGTCACCCTGGTGTGATCACGGTGTGATCACGGTGTCACCCTGGTGTGATCACGGTGTGATCACAGTGTGACCCTGATGTCATCATGGTGTGACCCTGATGTCATCATGTTGTGACCCTGGTGTGATCACAGTGTGACCCTGATGTCATCATGGTGTGACCCTGGTGTGATCATGGTGTGATCACAGTGTGATCCTAGTGTGATCACAGTGTTTGCCTTTCTGGTTATGTGAACTCGGCTTTTGACTGTATATCATGTTGGAATGATACTCAAGTACTCTGTGTGTACTCGGAAAAAAATGAAAAAGTGAAAGTAGGAACCAGTCCAAACCATATTTATCTGAGATATTGTCAACGTACCATTGAGCTCCATCTCTTTTGTGAACGCATTCCACGCACACGCAGGAATGCACGAAGAATAAACAATTACGGCAAAAACAAATCAAACAAATTAATCATAAAGTTTCAGGGACACCGAACCAAAACGCAGAATTTGCTTTAACTGGTTCCGATACCCCCCCACCCCCACCCCGAGCTGCAGACCAGGAAGAGCTGATATGTTCATGAATAAATAAATGATGCCCCTAGTGGCCAACGAAGTTGATATGGCAGCTCAGACCTTACATGTTTTCCCCTGTTAGTGTACGAGTTCAGCTTCTCTCACGTCACCCTGGCATCCTCTTCCAAAAGATCTGGGTATTTAGCATTTCTCCGGCTCTCCTCCTCTTCCTCACGGACTCGTTCTGTATGTAGTCTAGTTCTGTAGTCTAGTCCAGCACAGTTAAGATCCGTGGCGAGGCCTACACGTCAGAGCAGCTTCTGAGGGCAAACTGGGTAATGAGACGGCGGTGGTGTCATTTTATCTCTTATCAGCGTGTCCTCAGCTCTCCTCTGCTCGTGCCGCGCTAGTCTTACATCGACCCTCCGCCGGCCTTCCCTCCCCATCCCTCCTTTTCCTTCCCAGGCCTCCTCGCATCATCCGCTGTTCTGTCAGCCGCCCTCCCCCCACCGTCCCATCTGACTCCCGCAGCCGCGCTAATGCTGCGAAACCAAATCCAAAGGTGAAGCCTGGAGCCACGACATGTGACCCCAGCCCTGTGCACACACACACACACACACACACACACACACACATGCACACACACACACACGCACATGCACACACACACACACACACACACAACCATACACACACACGCACATGCACGCATACACACACACACATGCACGCATACACACACACACACGCATGCACGCATACACGCACACAACCATACACACACACAACCATACACACATGCATACATACACACATGCATACATGCATGCACGCCACACACACACAACCATACACACACACACACACACACACACACACGCATGCACGCATACACACACACAACCATACACACACATGTACATACACACATGCATACATGCATGCACGCCACACACACACACACACACACACACACACACACACACACACACACACATGCATGCACACATACACACACACACAACCATACACACACACATACATACACACATGCATACATGCATGCACACACACACACACACACACACACACACACACATTGGTTTGTCCACAGGACAAACAACCAGTCTACCGGACAGGACAAACAACCAGCCTACCAAACAGGACAAACAACCAGCCTACCGGACAGGACAAACAACCGGTCTACCGGACAGGACAAACAACCAGCCTACCAAACAGGACAAACAACCAGCCTACCGGACAGGACAAACAACCAGCCTACCAGACAGGACAAACAACCAGTCTACCAGACAGGACAAACAACCAGTCTACCGGACAGGACAAACAACCAGCCCACCGGACAGGACAAACAACCAGCCCACCGGACAGGACAAACAACCAGTCTACCGGACAGGACAAACAACCAGTCTACCGGACAGGACAAACAATCAGCCTACCGGACAGGACAAACAACCAGTCTACCGGACAGGACAAACAACCAGCCTACCGGACAGGACGAGCACAAAACATCCTCTCGTCTCTTTCACACATCAGCATGGGCGTGATGGCGCCGTGGTTCTACGCTCAGATTCTCCAAGCTACTTTGCTTGTGGCCCAGACTGACCTCTGTGGTTATGTGAGCATCCATCATGTAGATCTGAATATATAATCTGGTCTGGATTCAGATTCATTTTGGGGCACATTGCACATAATCCTTATTTCTTCATTGCAAAAATAATATATATATTTTTTTCTCTTGAACTATAAGCGTCGAGACTTCGTGCTGCACGCTGGGTCAAATGCCAGAGATTAAAAAACCCCCAAAGGATGAAAAACGAAACGAGATTAAAAATTTGGAGCTTTTTCTAGGATTGGATTACATCTACCATATTTGCATTTCCCAACTTACAGTTTGTACTCTTACCACTTCTGTGGTTAAGGAAGGTCCGACTCAAAGCCGAACACGTGTAGTTGTAGGGGCTGAAAACCTTTTTCCACTTCTAACGATCCATCAGTCGCAGCGTTTACGTAAGGCACCTCC
Source organism: Lampris megalopsis (assembly GCA_022114975.2). Lineage (NCBI taxonomy): Eukaryota > Metazoa > Chordata > Actinopteri > Lampriformes > Lampridae > Lampris > Lampris megalopsis. The sequence continues at coordinate 33,557 of JAJHIY020000744.1, read as the reverse complement.
CGAGGTTTCAAGGAATTCACAACCCATTTAGCCCACGCCGTCATTTTTCCTGGTCAGACTCGCTGACCCATTCTGACCCCTGACCCTAACGTAGGTCAGATGTCAGACACACGCCCACTGCTCTAGATGACGTCCATCAGAGTTGTGTGAGTTGTGACCGTTACATAAAGCAGAGTAATACCATTATTACAATACATCCGTAATGGATACATGGATACTGGCTACTTCCTGGTCACATGGTTACATAATAGAAACACGGGACAGTCTGTGGCTTCACAGTAATGTGTAATGAAAGTAGGAAAAATAATGAAAAGCTGTCGCGGAAGTAAAATGTATGAGGTGATGTTCTTTTTATGTAAATATTGACGACGAGGGAATTGCACCAGAATGGGTGAGGCACTTTTTTTCCAGCTGTCGGGGCGAAACATCTGTACATTTCGATCTCATCTCAGTTGCACGTGAAGTAATGCAAGCTAAAGTTTTCTCAAATTCTGTTGCACAGTAGAATTTTTCTTTTTGTTTTTTTTTTTGTTGAAGTTGTTGTTCTGTGCTGATACAAAGCCAGAAACTCACAAACTGGACCGAGTGAAAGTGTTATGCCTATCACTGAGCAAACCATCTGGACTGGGGAAGTTGACTTTATTCGCCTGGAGAGCATCGTACCTCCGATCTGAGTGTGTGTTTATCAGGGCTTGCAGGCGAGGGCGTAGGTTTGATATCTAAATTGGCAAGGACACATCGACATGTTTGTCGGACTATCAATGTGCACGCACGCACAGAGAGAGGGAGAGAGAGAGAGAGAGAGAGAGAGAGAGAGAGAGAGAGAGGGAGAGTACTTGAGTCTGCAAACCCTTTGCTTTATTCAGTGTATATTTGCCTATACGCTTTGCACAAAACAGGACTTTTACGGGTTTTAAAACATGTTAGGCAGACTCAGTCTGCAAGAAATTAAGGTGTACTTCATGTTATTCTACAAGTACTGCTCCAGTTAGTTTTCCATGGTTATTCTACAAGTACTGCTCCAGTTAGTTTTCCATGGTTATTCTACAAGTACAGTTCCAGTTAGTGTTCCATGGTTATTATACAAGTACCATTTCGTCCGTACCCGTAAAACAAGCACAAATATGGACGCAAGGAATGCAGAATAGGGACACAAGGCTCTGTCCGTATCCACCTCACAAACAGCCAAATCTGCCGCCGGTCTATGATACCGTTTCCGCCAAACACCGGAAGTACTACCCATAATCGTTTCCCCAGTGACCCCCCCCCTTCCAGGAAGGTTGATGCTAGATCCAACGGGGTGTAGGCACGGAAGTAGACGTGATTGGTTGTTGCGTCGGCCAATAGACAGCGCGGAACCTCGAAGCGCACTGACTGCCAGACCGACAGCCAGAGCACTAGTTGGGGCAAATTAAGCTAACATTAGTTAGCTAGCGGTAGGGTTAGGCTTACAGTACGATCTGGCAATGTTAAGGTCAGTTGTAAGCTAGCTAGCTAAGTGTTTCAGTGCGCATCGAGGGGTCCGCGCTGTCTATTGGCCGACGCAACAGCCAATCACATCTACTTCCGTGCCTACACCCCGTTGGATCGAGCATCAACCTTCCTTGAAACTCGTGGATACGAATACGTATTTAACGTTGCCCATAAACGAGGCCCTACTGGCTGCGCTTGCAGCTGCGTCGGTTTTATACACCGGTTGAGTCCGGCTGCAAGCGGAACCAGAGGAATCTCCCAACAAGGTCAAGGACATCGAAATGGGATCCCGAATCTGGCTTTGATCACGCAACGACAAGCGCAAAACCTTCTGAACACGTGCCCATCAGCCCTAATAGTAGCTGCTACACGCTGCCCATCTTATACATCAGACGATTACAAAGCTGTAAGTGAAGACAAAAAGATTAACGAGGAGGACTCCGAGGAGGACTCCGAGGAGTGAGGAGACTCTGAACCGGATTGGATTTTTGTGCTAACACCCGAAGTGCTTACAGACGAAGGACGTGTAACCCCCCGTCCCCCATCTCATGCACATGCCCACACACAATGTGCAGATGTACTGACACCAACACACACACACACACACACATTAACTCAAACACACATTTGAATTAATCCGAGCACCTCATTAACACGTCCTGCAGGTTGGCCTTGATTTGCTTCAACATCAGCAGCACATTAGCACACGTGTCTTTTTGGGTGTAGGGGGGTATTCTAGTTTACAGCCTATAAATACACACACACACACACACACACAGCAGCAGCCATGGTGGGGTTATACATAACACATCCAGAAATACAACCATTATCCAGTCAGAGGGGAGATTAAGTGGGGAAAGAGGCGGACAAATCAGAAATGAAATGTTGCGCGACGGTAGCGAGGAAGAGGAGAAGAAGAAGAGAGGGAAGTTGGGGATTACGTGCACTGCGCTGTCTGCGGTGAGTAAGTGGAGCAGGGCAGAAGGAGAGGTGGATGATGGATGACAGAGGAATGAAGGGAGAGAGAGAGAGGAGAAATCATAATCTGGGACCATCTGGACACGCCTGTACATTGAATGGATGTTTGCGCTCGCACACACGCACACGCACGCACGCACGCACACACACATTGAAAGCCTCCACACAGAACAGAAATAGTTTTGTGTTACATGACCCACAGAGATGATCTGCGGTGTCAAATGGCCTGCTCCTCCTGTGTCTAATCGTCCAAATGCCACCCAGAGAACATAACGGATCGACAGAGGTTAACCGCTTGTTTTGCGCCGTGTTGTGTTTATTTGCGAGGGCTTGGCAGGTCTGTCGACGAGAGCGGTTCGCTGACGAGATGGCGCTCGTTACCTCACGCCAGGGTGTTCAGCAGATAAAGCAGTGAAGCAACGATAAAAGTCAACTATTAAACGTGGAGCACGTTGTCAGGAGCACGTTATTTGTCATTTCGCCTCGTGCACTTGCGCACGTGAAATGAAGCGAAATGGCGTTTCCCCCAGCCCACGGCGGCGTGACGTACACACAAAACCACATCCAACAACTACACGAACACACATGTTCAAACTAACGCATACACTCACTGGCCACTTTATTAGGTACACCTTGCTAGTACCGGGTTGGACGCCCTTTTGCCTTCAGAACTGCCTTAATCCTTCGTGGCATAGATTCAACAAGGTACTGGAAACATTCCTCAGAGAGTTTGGTCCATATTGACATGATAGCATCACGCAGTTGCTGCAGATTTGTCGGCTGCACATCCATGATGCGAATCTCCCGGTCCACCACATCCCAAAGGTGCTCTATTGGATTGAGATCTGGTGACTGTGGAGGCCATTTGAGTACAGTGAACTCATTGTCATGTTCAAGAAACCAGTCTGAGATGATTCGAGCTTTATGACATGGCGCGTTATCCTGCTGGGAGTAGCCATCAGAAGATGGGAACACTGTGGTCATAAAGGGATGGACATGGTCAGCAACAATACTCAGGTAGGCTGTGGCGTTGACACGATACTCAATTGGTACTAAGGGGCCCAAAGTGTGCCAAGAAAATATCCCCCACACCATTACACCACCACCACCAGCCTGAACCGTTGATACAAGGCAGGATGGATCCATGCTTTCATGTTGTTGACGCCAAATTCTGACCCTACCATCTGAATGTCGCAGCAGAAATCGAGACTCATCAGACCAGGCAACGTTTTTCCAATCTTCTATTGTCCAATTTTGGTGAGCCTGTGCGAACTGTAGCCTCAGTTTCCTGTTCTTAGCTGACAGGAGTGGCACCCGGTGTGGTCTTCTGCTGCTGTAGCCCATCTGCCTCAAGGTTCGACGTGTTGCGCGTTCAGAGATGCTCTTCTGCATACCTCGGTTGTAATGAGTGGTTATTTGAGTTACTGTTGCCTTTCTATCAGCTCGAACCAGTCTGGCCATTCTCCTCTGACCTCTGGCATCAACAAGGCATTTTCGCCCACAGAACTGCCGCTCACTGGATATTTTCTCTTTTTCGGACCATTCTCTGTAAACCCTAGAGATGGTTGTGCGTGAAAATCCCAGTAGATCAGCAGTTTCTGAAATACTCAGACCAGCCCGTCTGGCACCAACAACCATGCCACGTTCAAAGTCACTTAAATCACCTTTCTTCCCCATTCTGATGCTCGGTTTGAACTGCAGCAGATCGTCTTGACCATGTCTACATGCCTAAATGCATTGAGTTGCTGCCATGTGATTGGCTGATTAGACATTTGCGTTAACGAGCAGTTGGACAGGTGTGCCTAATTAAGTGGCCGGTGAGTGTATGTCCAAACTAAAAAAAAAAATCACTGTCCAAGGGAGCAAACGCCAGCAAGGATGACTGTCGGAACCGCCGGTCTGCATGGGATAGCGGTTAGCCTAGCCTGCCCCGATTACACGTCCCGTCAGACCGCCCTCCGTGTTTCCTCCTTGGGCCCAGCTCCAGGCAGGGGTCGTGGTGTCTGTGACAACCGGACGAAGCAGACCAGGCTCTCCCAGCCGATCCAGCGCCAGCTCTCCCAGCTAGACACCCTTGACACACCTCCCCCCCACTCCACACGATGACATCAAAAACACCACGGTCAACGCCAGGTGAGGCCGCCGCCAGACCACCCTCGGTGTTATGGGAACTGCCGGTCTGCATGGGCTAGCAGTTAGCTTAGCCTGCCCCGCTTACGCGTCCTGTCAGACCGCCCTCGGTGTTACTTCTTCAGGTGCAGCTCTGGGCAAGGCCGCGGTCCCTGGGTCCACAGCACAGCAGACCAAGCTCTCCCAGCCGATCCAGCGGCAGCTCTCCCAGCCAACAAATGAAGACAAAACTTTAGACGTGGACAAAGACACTGCATCGACGGTACTGGGTGAGGCCGCTGCGAACGTGAATTCCCGCTGCCAACATGGCATCGTGAAGGAAAGAGCCATTTTCTCTTGGCAGTAAATATGGAGTTCATCTATTTTGTGATGATGATTGAAGACGTCAGATTTAAATGCTTGTACCTTTGCCATCGGTACCTTTGTATCTTTGCCAATCATGCATGATCATTTCACTCACCGGCTTCGTCTTAGATCCCCAATTATCTAACCATGTATTTGATAGTGAAAGTGAAAGTTCAAAGTTATTCCCCGAAATGTCCAATATTATCAGCAACTAGCTACTGCCTGTTTCAACTCGCAGGAATGAGAGCCTCTATTCACCGTAGGTAGCAGTAACCATCCATAAACTACCCGGCCACCACAAGAAGAAGGGACTTTATTCTGTCATCGTAGGTTACAATGAAACGTGTTCTCTGCATGCGACCCATCCTATTGTAGTAGAGTATGAGAAAGTCGGGAGTGGCAGAGAAGTATGTAAGAGTGTTACAGGATATGTGTAACACAGGTGTGCAGTTGGAATGACGGCGGAGGTGGGGTTACGTCAAGGATCGGCTCTGAGCCCCTTCTTGTTTGCAATGGTGATGGCCAGATCGACATGAGATCAGGCAGGAGTCTCCATGGCCTGTTATGTTCGTGGATGACACTGTGATCCGTAGTGAGAATAGGTTGCAGGTGGAGGAGAGCCTGGAGAGGTGGAGGTATGCACTGGAGAGAAGGGGAATGAAAGTCAGTAGGAGCAAGACGGAGTACATATGTGTGAATGAGAGAGAGGACAGTGGAATGGTGAGGATGCAAGGAGTAGAGATGACGAAGGTGGATGAGTTTAAATACTTGGGGTCCACTGTTGAAAGTAGTGGGGAGTGCAGTAGAGAGGAGAAGAAGAGAGTGCAGGCAGGGTGGAGTGGGTGGAGAAGTGTGACAGGAGTGATTTGTGACAGAAGGGTACCAGCAAGAGTTAAAGGGAAGGTTTACAAGATGGTTGTGAGACCAGCTATGTTGTATGGTTTGGAGACAGTGGCACTGATGAAAAGACAGGAGGCGGAGGTGGCAGAGTTGAACATGCTAAGATTTTCATTGGGAGTGATGAAGAAGGACAGGATTAGGAACGAGTATATTAGAGGGACCGCTCAGGTTGGACGGTTTGGAGACAAAGCAAGAGAGGCAAGATTGAGATGGTTTGGACATGTGTGGAGG
>JAJHIY020000744.1:0-22500 GCA_022114975.2 Lampris megalopsis | reverse complement strand
ACGGGGCTGGAGAGCAGAGGAACGCTGAGGCTTTAGAGCTGTGCATGTGTCTCGTATTCGGCATGTATCCCAGCATGCCCCACTTTCAGAGTCTGCTCCTTAAAAGGAACAGAGGTGGACTTTGTACAGGCACTTGTAATGATGCAATGTAGGAGTTGTGCTGAGTTATGACACACTCCCTCTCCGGCTTCACTTCTTCCTTCACGGTCACACTTTTCCTTATCTCGTTTTTTTTTGCCCTCTCCAGGAGCAAGGTTCAAACACAACACCCAGGTAATAGCGCCTGTAAACACGAGGGCGGCCATGACCCAGCGCACGTAGACACACGTTGGCACACCGTTATGCCGTAATGCCAACATGACCTCACAGGACTACGTGAGGGGACCGTGACCTCTTAACGCTGGCATTACGTGGCGCCGGCACGTCGTGTGTTAAAACGGCGTGCCGGCCGGCACCACGCAAACAACGCCGATGGAAAGTCCCTTAGGATCCTTCATCGGGCCGGACACACAAAAGTTCCTGATTCAACAACATCGTGCAATGAGCGGTGTTCAATATTTTATTGTCGTTTGGCTGAATTTATTGTAGTGCCTTCGTTACGACTTTTTGTTCTCTGAGAACACTGAATTGTGTATGATATAACTCATTTTGATGGAATGGGGTTAGGGTTAGGGGTTAGGGTTAGGGTTAGGCTTAGGAGTTAGGGTTAGGGGTTAGGGTTAGGTTTGGGGTTGGGTTAGGGGTTAGGGTTAGGCTTAGGGGTTAGGGGTTAGGGTTAGGGTTAGGGGTTAGGCTTAGGGGTTAGGGTTAGGTTTGGGGTTGGGTTAGGGGTTAGGCTTAGGGGTTAGGGTTAGGGTTAGGGTTGGGTTAGGGTTAGGCTTAGGGTTAGGGTTAGAGGTTAGGGTTAGGGTTAGGGGTTAGGGTTTTTAGAGAACAAAAAATCCTAACTAGGGCACTAGATGTTGTCGACTAGGAAACAACACTCGGCATGATGTCGTTGCATCAGGGAATTCGTGTGTCCGGCACGGCAAAGGATCCTAACTGACTTTCCATCGGCATTGTTTCCGTGGTGCCGGCACGTCATTTGAACACATGACGTGCCACCACCACGTAATGCGAGCGTCAAGAGGTCGTGGTCCTTTCACGTTATTTCTGTGAGGTCAGGTTGCGTTGTGCCGTTGAGCCCCGGCGAAATGACCTGGCGACGCCAATGTTTGTCACCAGCGTACGCCGAATTAGCACTCTCGGTCAGTATCCCTATAATGGGGAGGGGGGGACGCACTACGTCCCCCTGGTGAAACTCCTCACTGTCAGGTGAAAAGAAGCGGCTGGTGACTCCACATGTATAGGAGGAGACGTGGTAGTCTGCAGCCCTCCCCGGATCGGCAGAGGGGGTGGAGCAGCGACCGGGACGCCTCAGAAACGGGCCTAATCTGGGGCAATTTTGGTACTTATGGCTCAGTTACGGCACTGGCAACTGTTGTGTGGACCAGACGTGGCCCAAAATGTCCTGAACCGGGCCTGACTTGGGTTACAGCAAGTGTTGTGTGGGCCAGACGTGGCCCAAAATGTCGTGAACCGGGCCTGACTTGGGTTACAGCACATACTATGTGGCCAGATGTGGCCCAAATGTGGCTGAGTTGAGGCAGCCAAACTCACCCTGAGTCAACGCCGTCATTCAAGGCCCAAATGTGGGCCGTAAGATAACTGCAGATGTGGGCCATATTTGGGCCAAAGCTTCTTTGCTATCTGGAGGGTAATTGGCCAAGTACAACTGGGGAGAAAAGGGGAGGGGGTGAAACAAAGTATCCCTATAATAACAACTTTAATCACGCCGACCTGCTAAAGCTATTCTGTGTAGCTGTATCCCCATCAGCATTTGGCTGTGTGTACGTACTCCTTTATGTTTGTGTGACGAAGTTTACATCTGGTAATGGAGTCCAGCTGTCTCTGCTGTTGTTGTGCCGACCCAGACGATCGGACCCAGTTGGAAGCAGAACTTAATTGCAGTTCGGTCAGGACAACTCACATGTTTGAGAAGTATATTTCATTAATTAGAGTGGCAATATGACTTTCACCGTCGCGTATGAATGCGTCTGCGTAACACGGAGCACAAATCTCCCACGCAGTGCATGGAAGCGGATCCAAACAGATGGCAGGCGGGATGATGTGGCTGAGCAGCAGTGAAGCTAGCATAACACCAGCACCATAGGCATACATAAGGAGTACAAATTGAATTCATCCGGCTCAAAAGCCTACCCTTAAGTGGGGGGGCAATTGTGATTGTTGTGTAGTTAATACGTAGTTCAGTCCAAGTAGTCAGTCGGTAGTCTGCAAAGTTTCTTTTTTTGGGGGGTGGGGATTCCCCCCCCCTTTTTCTCCCCAATTGTACTTGGCTAATTACCCCCCTCTCGTGAGCTGTCCCGGTCGCTGCTCCACCCACTCTGCCGATCCGGTGAAGGCTGCAGACTACCGCATGCCTCCTCCGATGCATGTGGAGTCGCCAGCCGCTTCTTTTCACCTGACAGTGAGGAGTTTCACCAGGGGGATGTAGCGTGTGGGAGGATCCCGCTATTCCCCCCCAGTTCCCCCTCCCCTACGCCGGATGATATGGGCAACCTGGGCAACGAGGATATTAAAGAATACCTCTGCGTGAAAGGACTGTGTAAGGGACCGTACACTGGTCGTACGGAAAGGAAACGAGTGTTTTGTGAAGGAACCGGGCCCGTGTCGGGCTACCAGTTAGCATCGGACAGGCTAATATGGCCATGCAGGTGGGTGATGTGGATGTGTACAACCAGTCGAAGGAGGATTTTGATTCATATCTGGAGCGTCTGGAGCAGTGGGTGTTGGCAAATGATGTCAGTGGAGTTTTCTGGGCACAGTGAACCTCACCGGGTAAAGGCCCTGTCAAATGTTCAGTTTTTTTTTTCTGAAAAGGGGGGGAAAGGACAGTTGGGTCGAGAAAATGATAATAAATGATCAACTGCTACAGCCGTTTCCCGGAAAACCCATCCACCATTGTCCAGCCTCTGCATAACCTGCTGAGAAAAGATTCTAAGTGGGTTTGGAGCAGTGTTGTAGTACTCAAGTCCAGTTTAGTGACTCGACTACAACACTGGTTTGGAGTGCTGAATGTGCCAAGGCATTTGAAGATGCTAAGCAACTATTGCAGCAGAACAAGGTGTTGGTACACTATTACACACGCCTGCCGCTGACGACTGCATGTGACGCGTCACCTTAAGGAGTGGGCGCTGCACTTTCTCATGTCGTGGAAAATGGCGAGGAAAGACCTGTGGCTTTTGCATCAAGGACACTAACCGAGGCTGAAGGGAAGTATGCCCAAATTGAAAAAGAGGCACTTGCCGTCGTCTTTGGAGTTAGGAAGTTCCACAAATATCTGTATGGGAGAAAATTCACCCTTTTCACAGATCACAAACCCCTGTTGGCCACACTGGGGCCAAAATCAGCAGTTCCAACCTTAGCAGCATTAAGGATGCAACGCTGGGCTCTCATTCTCATGGCGTGCAACGCTGAAACTGAATACAGGAAATCAACTCATCATGCAAATGCTGATGCTTTGTCATGCCTACCCGGAGCCTCAGTGGACAATACAGCAGAAGAGAGAAGTATCTTCTACTTCTCACGTGTGGAGGAGCTACCAGGGTGTGCCAAAGACATTGAGAGAGCTGCTTTGAAAAATTCTGCTCTTGTGGAGCTACGCCGCGAAGGGAAGGCCTAGTTATGTGCAGGACGAGGCACCGAGGCCTTACTTCATATACAGACAGGAGTTGTCAGCAGAGCAAGGCTGCATTCTCTGTGGCCAACGAGTCATTATACCCCCAGTTTTTCGACAGGTTGCTGGAAGACCTTCATCATGAGCATCCGGGTATCTGTTGCATGAAGGCTCTCGCCTGCAGCTACCTCTGATGGCCAGGCTGTGGTGGCGAAATTCAAGAACTTGAGCAAGGTTGCGCTGTCTGCCAAGCTGTACAAAAAGGGCCAAAGGTGGCACCGCCACCCCCTTGGCGATGGCCAGAAAGAGTGCGGCTAAGAATTCACATTGATTTTGCTGAGAGGGATTAGCGGTCTTTTTTGGTTATCATAGACGGCCATTCAAAGTGGTTAGACGTTTTTCCCGTGTCCCCCACCACCTCGCACAACACCATTGAAGTGCTGCGGGGCCTGTTTGCTTCAAATGGACTACCGCAAGAGCTGGTATCAGATAATGGCCCGCGACTGGTGTCTAAGGAGTTCACTCAGTTCCTGGAGAGAAACGGGATCAAACGCACTGCTGTGCGGGGCGGCAGAGAGGTCAGCACAAATCCCAACACGCGCTTTGATGAAGATGTGCTGGAAGTGGACGGTAAGGCTTCCTCGCCGCTAAGCCACCGACTGGCAAATGTCCTTATCGTGCGCTGCAGTACACCCCACACTGTGACTAGTCGGACCCCAGCTGGGTTGCTCCTGAAACGCCAGATCCGAACCCATTTCAGTTTGCTTAAGCCTGAGCTTGCCAGGGCGGGTTGAAGAAAAACAAGCTGCACAGAAGCGCCGTCGTGGCCATGGGGTCTCACCTGTACAGTTTCTTCTGCAAGGAGAGGCTGCCCGCATCCCAAATTTCAGGGGGTGAGTGGAGAAATGGATTCAGGCAACCGTTCTTAAGAGACTGGGACCTGTCACTTACCTTACAATGGCGAGAAACTGATGGGAGGCCTCCATCAGTAACGATGGACTGTGCTGTTCCAGGTTCTTCACCCAGTACCTCAGTGAGCCAGACGTCACCCGCTGTTCCCACCGAACCAACTGAACGGGCCGTCGAGGTGCCACCAGCACCGGTATCAACCACAGCAAATAAAGGCCCACCTGTGCAACGCAGGTACCCAGGAAGGCTTTGGGCACCACCGCAGAGACAGAATCTCTAACAGCAGCAAGATCTAGATGTAGATTTGTTGGGGGGGGGGGTTGTTGCAAAGTATTGATGCCAATCTAAAAGGGGAGGAGTGTAATAGAGTGCTGTTGGTTGACACCTTGTGGCTTTATGGTTGGCCGGGACATGACGTAGTCTGTGTGCGCATAGCCTCGCTGCAACCTGTTGTGTATTCTCTCTCTGAGTCCTCCAAGTAAAGCCGTGTGTCGAGTTATCTCTCGCCTGATTATGGAGAGCCGGCCCAGTATGTCACAGGGATGACCAAACAGTGGGAAGTAACGTCACTTCAAGCTCATTTGCAGTGGCAGGACCTTGAGGACTCGGTCCCAGTCTGCAAAGAGAAAGTCAAGAGAGAACTTCTGAAGGTAAGAGCCATTTGATTGTGCTGCCTGTGTATTGAGCAGCAGTGCTATCCGTGGTGATTGTGTGTCGCCGTTTATTTTGTGGATGAGTTTACCTGATAGGCTGTTTGCGTAACGTGTGTTGCATCACGGTGGTGTGATGCTGCTGTGTTGTGCTGGAGTCGGCTTGTCAAGTTCATTGTGTGTTGGTGTTTACACTTCTGTGAGTTGCCCCGCTCACTTAGCGAGGCTTATTTTGAACTCTGCATTCAGCTGTGTGGTGTGATTACCGTAGGGTGCGTTGTTGTCAGCCTATCCCTGGTCAGTCACATTATTATGCATGACTAATAACTGGTGTGCTGTCTGCTTGGGTGGTTTTCCATGAACACAAATATTGCCATAGAGTCATGCGCTGCCTTGGGATGATTTAATCCTCTGTTTCCTTGTTTTGTGATTTGTGAGTGAAATGGCCGTACTTGGTCTACTGAACTGTATTGAACCTGCTGGGCTGGACTGGTTATTCAGCCTTTGACCAGTAGGTGTGGGATTATGGTCTGGTGGATCTGACATGCCAGCTTGACTGGAAGCTCAAAATAATTAAGGTGGGATTTAATGGGTGGCTTGGGGTGGGCATGGTGTTTTGTTAGTGTGTGTGTGTTTGGGGGGGGGGCTATGAGCTTTAGTGCCCAGGAGCCCCTGTGGGTAATAATCCAGCCTCGCCCCCCCCAACAGGTGCCCCGACTGACCAGAGGAGGCGCTGGTGCAGTGACCAGGACACATACCCACATCCGGCTTCCCACCCGCAGACATGGCCAATGTCTGTAGGGCTGCCCGACCAAGCCGGAGGTAACAGGGGGATTCGAACCGGCGACCCGTGTTGTTAGGCAACAGAATAGACCGCTACCACCTGACCACCTGAACGCCCTGAAGTTTCTTGGATCAGACTTGCTCGGCCCGTTTTGGGGATGTCGGCTCTCGTCTTTGTCCGTCTCTCTGTCCTTTCATCCGGCTGCCTCTTTATGGCCTATGTCCCTCTGTCTGTCCATATTCCAAACACCGGGGGAGTCCCTGTGGCGGACTGGTGTTCTGCAAAGCCAGCAGAACTGGCTGCCAATGAAAATGTGTGACCAAGCCAGCTCGTTGGAAATCAGCCTGTACTGTACACACTCCTTGTCCCTTCAGTCAAACAACCAACCAACCAACCAACCAATCAGTCAATCAATCAATCAATCGATCGATCAATCGATCAGTCGATCGATCAATCAACCAGTCAGTCAGTCAGTCAGTCAATCAACCAATCAGTCAATCAATCAATCAATCAACCAGTCAATCAGTCAGTCATTCGATCAATCAATCAATCAATCAACCAGTCAATCAATCGACCAGTCAATCAGTCAGTCATTCGATCAACCAACCAATCAGCCAATCAATCAATCAACCAGTCAGTCAGTCAATCAATCAATCAGTCAATCAATCAACCAGTCAATCAGTCAGTCATTCGATCAATCAATCAGTCAGTCATTCGATCAATCAATCAGTCAGTCAATCAGTCGGTCAGTCAGCCAGTCAGTCAGTCAATCAATCAGGCAATCAATCAATTAACCCGTCAATCAGTCAGTCAATCAATCAGTCAGTCAATCAATCAATCAATCAGTCAATTGGTCGAACAAACTATCAGCAAATTGCAAAATACATTATTATAAGCTTTACAAAAGAGTGAATAATATCAAAATAAACAAGCATTTATTTCTGGAGGGTGTGTGTGTGTGCGTGTGTGTGTGCGTGCGTGTGTGTGTGTGTGTGTGTGTGTGTGTGTGTGTATGGGATGCACATGAATCCCGGCGAGAGTAAAGGCGCGGTGAGTGTTTGTATATGTGCTTGTTGTGACGGCCGGCAGGATGTAAGGAGGTCAGCACAGGGGTCGCCGCTGACCCCCCCCCCCCGGCCTCACTCATCTGTCAGTCAAATTCGCCACTCTCGAATCCGTCTGATCCCTCTGACCCTCAGGCGGCAAGTGGTCTGATTAAGATTTGACTAGACGCGGCCGGCCCCGTGTCCTTATCGCGAGGCTCAGTCCAATCGACCGGGGGCGACCACGTATTTAAGACCACAATCCCGCCGAGCGGACGTCTGGACAACTGTCCTAAATACGCCTCGTCCCCAGGCCGCCGCTCGGCCGGGCTCACACCAGCGGACGCCGGCTCTCGGCTCCTCCGCCCGCCCCGTTAGCGCTGCACTAATGGCGCCGCCCCAGGTCCCTCTAAGCCGCTACGGTCATCCGTAATGTTGTGCGATTGGGGTCCAGCGGGCATAAGCGGGGCTTAGCCTAGTGTCGGCCGTCTGAAACTGCAGGACGCGCCGGTGGAGAGGACGCATGCAGACGCCGGAGACGCGTGACGTCACGGGGGGCGGGGCCGTGTGGGAACATATTGTTCTGTGCCATCTGATAAGTCGCCGGCCAGTGAGGCAGAACAAAACAGATGCGCGTGGAGGTTTTGGCGATGCTGATCTTGTGGTTGTTATCTTGACCCTGGCCTCCTCCCCCTCCCCCCCCCCTCCCTGCGAGGCGCCCTCTTGGAAGTGGCACACCCTGACAAGCGGAGAGGACGAACAGACCGAGGCCGGCCTTCGCCGACCGACTCCGGAGACTTTCCGCTGGGTTGACATCACCGACTCGGTGCGTAAACTCGTACGTGTGATTCCTGGCTTTGTCGCCCGTGATGCGATCGGATGCCGATGGCGGCGCTCCAAACAACAGCTGTCCGCCGCCATTTTCCTTCTTTTTTGTTTGTTATCTCCCCTGTCAATCATGCTAGTTTGTGTTTTGGAGCAATCAGGGCCTTAAGTATTTCCATGTGAGGTTTGTGAACTCTGCAGAGGAGCACGGCGTCCACCGACAGCACGAGGCGGGTGACGCACGAACACGAACACGCCCGTGACTGGGCAGACGCACAACACACACACACACACACACACACACACACACACACACACGCAAGTGCATGCAACAGACACTATGTCACACTCCTAGGCGGTGCAAGTAAATGCAAGCACGTCATCATGCACACGCACACACACACACGCACACTCATATTTGTGCAGAAACGGAGGCGTGCAGAAATATGCACACACACACACACACGCACGCACACTCATATTTGTGCAGAAACGGAGGCGTGCAGAAATATGCACACACACACACACACACACACACACACGCACGCACACTCATATTTCTGCAGAAACGGAGGCGTGCAGAAATATGCACACAAACAGTCACTAACAGCTGCCCGTACAAACACACATGTAGACAAATGTACACAGACAGCCGGATTAACACACACACACACACGTACACGTACACGTACACAACACAGCCACGGGCTTAATCCTTATTGTGCTGCTGTTATAACTTCCTGTCCCGGCCGCCAGCCCGTCACGACCACGCTGACACGTACCCCCCCCCCCCCCGTGTTCAGGTGGGGCTGCCGGCAGGGTTGCCAGTTCTGTGCCCTCTCCAGCTGTTCGTCGCGCACATCTGCCCCCGAGGTCAGCGTGGCCAGGGCAGAGAATTTCCCCGTAACGCACAACAGGTCTGCTCTGACGTTTTCTAATTACAGCACAGGACATAGCGGGGAGGGGGGGGGAGGGAGCGAGGGGGGGGGGGGAGAGAGCTGGTTACACACTCTGTTCCGACTGACTGCCGTAATTACAATCAGGCTGAAGTCGGCCTGGCACAGCCCGGCTAGGAGCCTGGGGTGTTAAACCACCCGTGGCTCCCATTAGAACACATGAGCTAATGAGAGCACTCCACACACACACACACACACACACACACACACACAGACACACAGACACACACACACACACTGTAGAAAAAGTTCACTCTCTCGCTCTCTCTGTCTGTCTCTCTGTCTTGCTCTCTCTCTCTCTTTCTTGCTCCTCCTCTCTTTCTCTCGCCCCCCCTCTCTCTTTGTGTCTCTCCCCCTCTCTCTCTGTCTATCTGTCTGTCTGTCTCCCCCCCTCTCTCTGTCTGTCTGTCTGTCTCCCCCCCTCTCTCTGTCTGTCTGTCTGTCTCTGTCTGTCTGTCTGTCTCTCTCTCTCTCCCTCTCTCTCTGTCTGTCTGTCTGTCTGTCTGTCTCCCCCCCTCTCTCTGTCTGTCTGTCTGTCTCTGTCTGTCTGTCTGTCTCTCTCTCTCTCCCTCTCTCCCTCTCTCTCTGTCTGTCTGTCTGTCTGTCTGTCTGTCTCCCCCCCCTCTCTCTGTCCGTCTGTCTGTCTCTGTCTGTCTGTCTCTCTCTCTCTCTCTCTCTCCCTCTCTCTCTGTCTTGCTCTGTCTTGCTCTCTCTCTCTTTCTTGCTCCCCCTGTCTTTCTCTCTACACCTCTTTCTCTCCCTCTCCCTCTTTGTGTCTCTCCCTCTCCCTCTCTCTCTCCCTCTCTCTCTCTCTCTCTCTCTCTCTCTCTCTCTCTCTCTCTCTCTCTCTCTCTCTCTCTCCCTCTCTCTCTCTGTCTCTCTCTCTCTCTCTCTCTCTCTCTCTCTCTCTCTCTGACTGTCTGTCTCTCCCCCCTCTCTCTCTCTGTCTGTCTCTCTGTCTCTGTCTGTCTGTCTCTCTCTCACTCTCCCTCTCTCTCTGTCTCTCTCTCTCGTTCTCCCAACACTCTCTCCCCTCTCTCCCCTCTCTCTCTCTCTATCACACACACACACGCACACACACTTGCAGCAGTAGCCCTGAGAGGGGTGCCGTTTTAAACAGGGTGATTATGAATGGAGCTGAGAAGGAGCCAATTAAGAGTGTGATTGTAATTACGCCGTTCATTTTACTGCTCACCGCTCCACGGGGACGGGGGGTGAGGGGGGGCAGGAAAGGAGGGAGAGTTTACAGGAAGGAATAAAACTGAGGTTAAGGGAGACGGAAATATATAAGAGATATAGGGAAATGGAAAGAATGAAGGGGAGCGAGAGAGCGCGATGGAAAGAGAAGGAGGCGGTCGAAGAGAGAAAAGAGAGGAACCAAGAGAGGCAGGGGAGGGTAACTTGATCTCCGGTCCTAATAAAGCAAAATTTATTTTGGAGTGCAACAGAAACGGCACTGTGTCACTACGCAGATCTGCAGGGCCGAGGAGGAGAGAGCGATGGCAGGGTCAGATGGAGGGAGGGAAGGAGGAGAAGGGGAAGGAGTCTGGGGCAGGATGGGGGGAGAGGGGGAGCGGTACAGTGAGGGGAAATATCAGGTGGGTCAAAATGTTTTTATCACTGCAGAGTGAAGCGAGGAAGACGAAGACGACCAGCAGAAATGTGTGTGTGACAGAGAGAGAGAGAGAGAGAGAGAGAGGGAGAGAGAGAGAGAGAGAGGGAGGGGGGTGAGGATTTGAATTAAAAAGCAGTGTGGGATCGCTAGCTAGATAAATAGATAGATAGACATGGATGGATGGATGGATGGATGGATAGATAGATAGATAGATAGATAGATAGATAGATAGATAGATAGATAGATAGATAGATAGATAGATATGGATGAATAGATAGATAGATAGATAGATAGATAGATAGATAGATAGATAGATAGATAGATAGATAGATAGATAGATAGATAGATAACCCTTTGTTGTCTTCTGGTTGTGAGGTGTGTTGAGACTCTCACTGGTGATAATGCAACTTAAATGACTAAACCTTCACATCTGTAAGCCTTTGATTTACTAGTGGAAACGTTAGTGAGCAGACAGACTGTGAGACATCTTGTTACCTATCAGGGCCCGGGACGCCGGCTCACTCACCGTCTAGAGACTGTGAGACGTCTTGGTGGATGCTGCCTATCAGGGCCCGGGACGCCGGCTCACTCACCGTCTAGAGACTTGACAGCCCGAAGCCACCGTCGCACACGAATGACTTAACACACGTGCACGCTAACCTGTCTATATTGTTGTGTATCTGCACATTGCCAGGTACACAACTACACCCGTGCACACATCCACCCCTGTGGTGTGCGCAGCCGTTGACGTTGATCCACCTAATGTGATTAGCGAGCTTGTCCCATTGACGGGGGGAAGAGGAGGGGTGCCAAGAGACGAGGGACATGCACAGGAACACGCCGTTATTCTTCGCAGATGCAATGAGACACTTTCTGACCCTCTAAACAACCTCCGTCTCCCCCGTTGTCCGTCTTGCCGCCTTGATTTAAGAAATAATAGAAGGTGTGAAGAGGGCTGACGCGAAGTTGCTGGAGTTCATCCATCAGCCGGCGACGCATTGTGCAGGATGAGATGACAAGTATCGAGTTCCTGAGCGATGAGCCCTGCTGCTCTGAGGCGCTGAGCCTCAACCACAAGCCAGTCATAACCTGATTCAGCAGGCTTCCTTCTTGTATCGTAACCTCCATCATGGCCCCGGTAATGCGATTGCTCTAATCGTAGGAGAATAACAACAGACAGTTTGGGGAACTAAGTGAATCTCTCCATCGCTGTCCTTTCTTTCCACCCTGACCCTGCCGATATCTGGATCCCATCGAACCGCCCCCACCGCTGAAGGACTGCGTTAGCAAGCATCCCTGTATGATGCTGCACTGTCATGGCCAAACAGGAAGTCATCATCGGCGGTCACTTAGGGTCGAGTATGACTGTCCTCCCTCTGGATCCCTCTGGGTCCTCAAGGTGGGCATCGAGGCTGATCCTGGAGCCGCATAATGGGAGGACGCCTGCGCAGGACAACTTTTCACATGGACTGGCTGATGCGCCTGCAGCCACCACACGGTCCTTGGCAGAACGTGGCCTGAGTCCAACAGCATGGAGAACCAAGACGATTGGGGACACCCTCTGTTGCAGCCTTCATCCACTTTCGCTACGGTTGTGACCTGGAGACATCTTCCGCCGGTTCCATCGTTGAGGTCTTCGGGCGATTTTCCACTGGAAGAACTACACGAACTCCCAGGCTGGCGCGAACTACAAGTGGAACTGCCCCGTAGTCGGCCCTCTCGAGTGTCGTGTTTCCATAGCGATGTAGGAACCACCGGGCTCATTTTGCGACAGCTTTCACCGCGATGTAATTACAGTGCACCGTAGGCACTAGGGCGCTGTAACTACGACCTCGTCGGTGGCGTAGTAAGCCAACCAAGCCTGCACCTCCTCGTCTGTCCATTTTTCGGCTGATTTCTCCGTTTCGTTTGATCGAAATTCTCTAGCGCTTCCTACCACACAGGTTGGCTGCTGGCTTATAAAAATGCCGCTTGTTGAACACCAAAGTAGTAGGCCGGTTGCTTCCGACATTCAACCAATCAGCGTCGAGCCCCTCCCAGCAGGTTTTCAGGGCCGCTCAGAAGTACCGACCCCAGAGCAGGGACTACAGACGTTCCCGTAAAAGTCAGGGGTAGTTCCTCTAGTGGAAACACAAGCAAAGCTGCCGGCCTCCTAAAAGGTTCGGGTAGCTCCGCTGGTGGAAAATGACCTTTTGTTGGATCCCGCTTCATCTGGAACCTCCCTCTTGACCTATCCGCCTTGGGCGACCCTACCAGGAGCCAAGCTCCAGACGGCATAGCTCTTGGGGTCATTGGTACACGCAAGCTTCTTGACCATGGCAAGGTGGCGATCCAAGAGAAGAACCAGGAAGTGGAGGGTTAATGCGTCACCTTGTCTTCACCTGAAAGGTGGCGTCAGGTGAGGAAAGGCCTTTCATCCACCTGAAAACTAAAAGCCTGTTGACTGAAGGTTGTTATTCAAGAGTCTAAAATACTGTCTGACCGGAAAACTTTGTTTATCAGACATTTTAAGGCATATTTGCCTCACTGATCATCCATCCATCCATTATCCAAACCACTTACCCTGCTCTCAGGGTCACGGGGATGCTGGAGCCTATCCCAGCAGTCATTGGGCGGCAGGCGGGGAGACACCCTGGACAGGCCGCCAGTCCATCACAGGGCCCACACACATTCACACCTAGGGACAAGTTAGTACGGCCGAGTCACCTGACCTACAGGTCTTTGGACTGTGGGGGGAAACCGGAGCCCCCGGAGGAAACCCACGCAGACACGGGGAGAACATGCAAACCCCACACAGAGGACGACCCGGGATGACCCCCAAGGTTGGACTGTCCCGGGGCTCGAACCCAGGACCTTCTTGCCGTGAGGCGAGCATGCTAACCACTGCGCCACTGTGCCGCCTACCTAATTGGTCATTCTAATCAAATTATATTAGCATTTGTTCTGTCGAATAACTGATATCTCTGTTTTGGAATGAAACGTGATATTTAGGCATCATGAGTTGAGCGGGATAAGAAGGAAAACAATCACAGTGAGCCACATTCCTCTGTTTAAATCACAGCGCCGTACATCTGCAGCGTCCACGGCGCCTTTTTCCACATCTTATCTGATCTCTGGATCAGAACAACAAAAATTCCATGTCAGAATAAGAAAATTCAGTTTAAAGGAGCGGGGTCCCTGATGACGGGACCCCTCCCACCTCTTGTGAGCAGCTAATCTCGAAAACATCCAGAGGATCCCTCCTTTCCTGCACAACACAATCATAGTGAATGATGGTTTCAGTGTGTGTGTGTGTGTGTGTGTGTGTGTGTAACTAAATCAGGGCCCTTTATTTCATCGGTCCTTCTGGTTAGAGGACACCATCTGTTAGCTGTTAGAGGTTGAGAGGAGACCACCACCCCGACTCGACTTTTCTCTCAACTGATTCGGATCTCGCCTCCAACCCGCTAGAATCCGACCCAGCCCTCACGTAACCCGTCTCCGGCCTTTAACGAGCCACTTGTGGCCCGGCCCGTCCTCACCTCCATAAGGCTTTATCTGTTTTATGAGCCGGCCTTCCGCTTCATCGCCTCCGTTACCCGGTACTGGGTCATGGACGTGTGTCAATACATGTTTGGAGTTTATAAACCGTCCAAGGGATGCGTGTGTGTGTCTGTCTGTGTGTGTCTGCGTTTGTGTGACCCTCTGTTGATCAGGTTTGGCAGTGATGCGGAAAATCCCGCAGGAACATGTTGTGCATGAATCCATCTGCCAAGGATAAACCACTCAAACCTCTCAGCGTGTGTGTCCATGTTTCGTGTGTGTGTTTGTGTTTGAATTTGTGTATGTATGTGTGTGTGTGTGTGTGTGTGTGTTTGTGATAATTGGCCCAGACATCCCTATCTCCTTTAGCAATGATTTAGGAGAACCACAAATCACCATGGTGAGCACTGCCTGTGCCAAGGCATACACACACACACACACACACACACACACACACACACACACACCATGTCTCCCTATACTTGTGGGGACCCCTCTTGGACTACGTTCGTTCCCCAGCCCTTCACCATAATAACTACATGCCTAACCTTCACCTTTGTCCTAACCTAATCCTTATTCTGACCTTAACCCTAAACCCAAGTCCCAACCCTAAACTAGACCCTTGTGCTCATGGGGACCCACAAAATGCTGGACCGTAAAATGGCGCTGGATCGGCTGGGAGAGCTTGGTCTGCTGCTTCCCGTGGGCCCAGGGACCACGGCCCTGACCGGAGCGGCGCCCGAAGAGGAAACACTGAGGGCGGTCTGACAGGCCGCGGAAGCGGGGCAGGCTAAGCTAACTGCCACACGATGCCTCCTCCCATACATGTGGAGTCACCAGCCGCTTCTCTTCACCTGACAGTGAGGAGTTTCACCAGGGGGACGTAGCGCGTGGGAGGATCACGCTATTCCCCCCAGTCCTCCCCCCCCAAACAGGTTCCCCAACTGACCAGAGGAGGCGCTAGTGCAGCGACCAGGACACATACCCACGTCCGGCTTCCCACCCGCAGACACGGCCAGTTGTGTGTGTGTAGGGACGCCCGACCAAGCCGGAGGCAACACGGGGATTCGAGGTGGTTTCGTTTTTTGGGAATTGTTGGATGTGTGTTTTTGTCTCTTGTGTCGCACCGCTGTGGGCTGTGGGTGAAACGGAATTTTGTTTCTTTTTTGTGCAGAGGTGGAAAAACCCGGCCCAGAAAGTAAAAATCCGAACCGTGTCTTTACTCCATCCATGTGTTAAACCAGCTGATTTGGGAAACTAGTCACTAGTCAGTGCAGTCTGGTGGTTTAGTACATGGGTGGAGTAAAGACACGCTTCGGGTTTTTACTTTCTGGGCCGGGTTTTTCCACCTCTGCGAGTCTTGTGTACACAAGCACATGTAAGAAATGACGACAAATTGTTCCTGATTCCTGAACATGTCCCCACGTGGCAGGTGGTTTCAGGTTTTTCTATCCCAATGGGGGATCAACAGTCCCCATTAGGATAGAAAAACCGGGTCCACACACACACACATCGTGTGTATGTGTGTGTGTGTGGGGGGGGGGTATGTGGTGGTATGGGATGTTTATTTTGGTGGGTGCATCTACAGGTGGTTTGTGCGCTCTTCGCTCCCCTCGCTAAGGTTAGCACACCGAGACGATGACAGATGGGTTGTATTTAAAGAAAAGAGTGTGCGTCTGCCCGTCCAGTGTGCGGGTCCGCGTGTCATCGCGAGCAAAAAATAAGCAGGGACTGCCCCGACACAGTCAGCGACCGACCCACCGTTCATGTTTATTAAGGGCCCGTGACGGTTACGCAACGAGCCGTGCCACGCGGAGGACGGGCGCACAAACAAGCAAACACAAACCTGCAAAACTAGAACGGCAGACAAAGGGAACAAAGGTGCGGGCGGGCGCGAGGAATCAAAGCGTGAAAACAAAGAGCCGAGGCCAGAAGAGGCGGATGAACTGGCAAAAGAAAAGCGGAGATCCGAGAGGGGCCGCAGATGGGAAGGTGTCGACTCGAACAGGCGGAAACGCAGAAGAAGACGAGGGCACAAACAGGTGTGGGAAGGGCTCTTCTTCGCAGGTTTGTGGGCCTAGGTAAAGGCAGAAACTGGACCCTGGAGTTTATGGTTTGTGCGTTTGGGCACATGCTACTGGGGAGCGCGCTGTAAACTATATTTGGAGGGGGGGGTCAAGGAATGTGTGTATGCATTTAGGGAATGCTAACGTATCAGTGACGCACATGCATGCACTTTGCCCCTTGCACCTGTAACGCCATAACCTCAGCAGTCTCTGTGTGTGTGTGTGTGTGTAATACATGGCTTAAAATTGGTAATCATCATTACACCAAAAGTTGGTGACCTTCCGACCTTCTTTTCATAGACATCTTTAGCATATATCATACAATACATGCCTCAGCTTCTTCTTCTTCTTCTTCTTCTTCGTCTTCTTCTTCTTCTTCTTCCAGCCTTTTCCCTGTTTTTCAGGGGTGGCCACACCAGATTTTACTGTTTCCATCAGGACCCTGTGAGGGCACAGCACCAATGCTGGCCGTTGTTAAGTCGGGCCTTGACCGATCCCGTATTGGTCTTGTCAGTCCGCGTGCCGATTCTGCAGAATTTTACATCGGATGCCCTTGCTGACACAACCACTGCCCCCTGTGGATGGGGGCACAGGTAAAGCCCTGGATGCCGCCCCATATCATATAATACATGCATGTACTAGATATGCTCATCAGTCTGTAAAACATTCTATCAGGGCATCACATTGCTCAGCCTCCCTGGGAAAGTCTACTCTAGGGTGCTGGAAAGGAGGCGCTGACCGATTGTCGAACCTCGGATCCAGGAGGAACAATGTGGATTCCGTTCCGGCCGAGGAAACAACGGACCAACTCTTTACCCTTGCAGAAGCGCTGAGGGAGGCAGCCAGCCAGCCAGTCTACTTGTGTTTTATGGACTTGGAGAAGGCTTACGACCATGTACCCCGGGGCACTCTGTGGGGGGGTACTGCAGGATTATGGGGTACCGGGGCAGTTGCTACAAGCCATCCGGTCTTTGGCACAAAGTCAAACACATTTTCGGTGGGTGTTGGACTCCGCCAAGGTTGTCCCTTGTCTCTGAATC
Organism: Lampris megalopsis; assembly: GCA_022114975.2. NCBI lineage: Eukaryota > Metazoa > Chordata > Actinopteri > Lampriformes > Lampridae > Lampris > Lampris megalopsis. Next base: position 5,354 of record JAJHIY020000744.1, on the reverse strand, counting down.
GTTGTGTGATGTTCATGGACAGGATCTCAAGGCGCAGCCAAGGTGAGGAGTGTGTCCGTTTAGGGAACCTCAGAATTGCATCTCCGCTGTTCGCAGATGATGTGGTTTTGTTGGCTTCATCAGAACGTGACCTCCAGCGCGCACTGGGGCGGTTTGCAGCTGAGTGTGAAATGGCCGGGATGAGGGTCGGCACCTCCAGGTCTGAGGCCATGGCTCTCTACCGGAAAATGGTGGATTGTTTCCTCCGATTTGGGGATGAGTTGTTGCCTCAAGTGAAGGAGTTCAAGTATCTCGGGGTCTTGTTCATGAGTGAGGGTAGGATGGAGCGGGAGATTTGACAGGTGGATTGGTGCAGCATCAGCAGTGATGCGGATGTTGTACCGGACCGTTGTGGTGAAGAGGGAGCTGAGCCCAAAGGCAAAACTCTCAATTTACCAGTCAATCTTCATCCCAACCCTCACCTATGGTCATGAGCTTTGGGTAACGACCGAAAGGTCGAGATAGCGGATACAAGCGGCTGAAACGAGTTTCCTCCGTAGGGTGTCTGGGCTCAGCCTTAGAGATAGGGTGAGGACCTCGGACATCCGGAGGGAGCTCGGGAGTCGAGCCGCTGCTCCTTCGCGTCGAAAGGAGCCAGTTGAGGTGGTTCGGGCATCTGATTAGGATGCCTCCTGGGCACCTTCCTTTGGAGGTTTTCCAGGCACGTCCAACTGGGAGGAGGCCCTGGGGTAGACCCAGAACTGGCTGGAGGGACTACATGTCCAGTCTGGCCTGGGAATGCCTTGGGATCCCCCAGGAGGAGGTGGAGGGCGTTGCTGGGGAGAGGGACGTCTGGAGGGCCCTACTTAGCTTGCTGCCACCACGACCCGACCCCGGAGGAGCGGCCGGAGATGAGATGAGATGAAGTATTTTTTTTAAATCCACGGTATCTTGGTATGTTTAACTATAACCCCGGGTCTATCAGATGTGTCTGGTCACGTGACCTCGCGGTGAAACCCTGAAGGCAACGTGAACATAAATATCTATTTACATGATAATGTCGCTCAGAACGAGTCGGCAGAACAAGACGGTTGGTTTGTGGTGTTGTGGCAGGATGCCTGAAGCCTGCCTGGCCTTACTGTAGCATCTGTTTAGTCCACAGGCAGCCTAAAGCCAGGAGAAATAACCACGTTAAAAATAACAGCAATGCAACTAAGCAGCCATAATGTCAAGCACATCACTACATTCACTCCAGTTTGACTGTTGAATTTTGGCAGTTTTGATGCACAGCAAGCAAAGCAGGAAGTCGGCCGTCGTGCACGCCTGCGTCCTCGGCGGCGGCGACGAACCGTTCGGTTTCCCTTCCAAGAGAAGGTCCCTTTCTGTTTTTGGGGCGTACGAAGAGTCGCACTTCGGTTTTGTCTGATTTTTCCTTGAGTCGGTGTGTAAAAAAAGCGCACGAGGGATAAAACGTTCGAGTTTCGAAGGACGTGTCTGAAGTGAGCAGCGGGTTCGAGAGCTCGTTTTCGTCGTCGCATCTCCATAACTGGGCAATCTGCTGCCGGCGGAGGAGCAGGCGCTCCCTTGCTTATTCTCATGCTGCTGTATACAAATGTACTGTCCAGCGTGCACAAACGTGGAAACGGGCACACACACACACACACACACACACACACACAAGTGCACGTTTACTCGTGCACTCAAACACCCACACACATCCTTAGAAAAAGCCAGTCGCACTTCGCCCCCATGGAGTACATGTCAGCCCATCTGGGATCATCAACACGATGTTAATGAATATAGATTTGAGGCCAGGAGCATGTGAGGAGAGGGAGAGGGAGAGCGGGAGAGCGGGGGAGAGTGACAGAGGGAGAGAGAGAGAGAGGGTGTGGAGAGAGGAAAATAATGAATCAGTTCCTAACAAATGCACTGGGTATTCGGGGGTGGAGGACAAAAACAAAACAGGATAACAAAAGACTGGAGAAGAGGGGGGGGAGGGGAGGGGAGGGGAGGGGAAGGGGAGCTAGAAGTAAATCGGTCCACACAGGGATGATGGAAGCAGGGACTGAAAGGGCGCAACAGAGCATAAAAGCGGAGGGGGGGGGGAGAGAGGGGCGAGGGTGAGGGTGGATGCTGTGTACAGGAAAACAACAGAAAGGGTGTGAAACGGGCCGACAGGGTCCCGGGACAGACAGGGTCCCAGGACAGACAGGGTCCCAGGTCAGACAGGGTCCCAGGACAGACAGGGTCCCGGGGCCGACAGGGTCCCAGGACAGACAGGGTCCCAGGGCAGACAGGGTCCCAGGACAGACAGGGTCCCGGGACAGACAGGGTCCCGGGACAGACAGGGTCCCAGGACAGACAGGGTCCCGGGTCAGACAGGGTCCCAGGACAGACAGGGTCCCGGGTCAGACAGGGTCACGGGACAGACAGGGTCCCAGGACAGACAGGGTCCCGGGACAGACAGGGTCCCGGGACAGACAGGGTCCCAGGACAGACAGGGTCCCAGGTCCAGCACGGCTGTGGCCAGAGGCTGGCGGGGGGCTCCGGGGAAGTAGGTGAACAGATGAGGGGATAAAGGGATGGTAAGGAGAGACAGCAGAGACGACAGATGAGCTGGGAGGAGAAAGGGGGGGACGGAGAAAGAGAATTAACAGACGATGGTGACGGAGGCCGCCGATGCAAGCTGGGATGCTCAGTTAGACATTTCACAGGTGTTGGTGGGAGTGTTGTGAGTTGTTTGGGCGTGTTGGTCTGTGTGCATGGTGGTGTTTATGTGCAGTTGTGTGTGTGTGTGTGTGTATTTCAGCATGCTCCGCTTGTCTGTCCCTGTATACAGTATTTCCATGTATGTGTGTTTGCAGGAGTGTGTGTGTGTGTGTGTGTGTGTGCACTTACTTTTGTGTGTGTATGGCGCTCCGTAAGTGTTTCTTTGTGTGTGCGTGCCAGTGTGGGTCTGTGTATTTCCACCTGTGTGGGTGTGTGTGTTTGTGTCTGTGCGTGTGTGTGTGTGTGTGTGTGTGTGTGTGTATGTGTATGTGCACCCGGAGGACGGAGGACAGACAAAAAGATACAGAGAGCGAGAGAGAGAGAGAGTAAGGGGGAGAGTGAGGGGGGAGAGAGAGAGAGAGAGAGTGAGGGGGGAGGGGGCGGAGTGTGCCTGTTGAATGGAGCGAGTTAATGATTCTTGTGGTCTGAATAGCACCACAGTGTAAGTCCCGGGGGGTGGGGTAGGGGGGTCATTAACCCCCCACAAACACACATGCTGTTTTAGTCTGTTTGTGTGTAGCTTGTGTGCCTGTCTTTTACGCATAACCCGAAGAAAAGAAAAGAAAAAGAAGCTTGTATGATTTTTTTCTTCTTCTGCTGTCTTTGTTTGAACTCCCACTAGAAAGAAGAAAGAGCAACTTTAGAGTGTGTGAACGCCTGTCCCACTATTTGGCCCCTGCAAGCCTATAGAGATCTAAGCCATGGACCACTATTGAGCAGCAAGCCTATAGAGCTCTAAGCCATGTAGCACTATTGAGCAGCAACCCTATAGAGATCTAAGCCATGGAGCAGTATTGAGCAGCAAGCCTATAGAGATCTAAGCCATGGAGCACTATTGAGCAGCAAGCCTATAGAGATCTAAGCCATGGAGCAGTATTGAGCAGCAAGCCTATAGAGATATAAGCCATGGAGCACTATTGAGCAGCAAGCCTATAGAGATCTAAGCCATGGAGCACTATTGAGCAGCAACCCTATAGAGATCTAAGCCATGGAGCAGTATTGGGCAGCAAGCCTATAGAGATATAAGCCATGGAGCACTATTGAGCAGCAAGCCTATAGAGATCTAAGCCATGGAGCACTATTGAGCAGCAACCCTATAGAGATCTAAGCCATGGAACAGTATTGAGCAGCAAGCCTATAGAGATCTAAGCCATGGAGCACTATTGAGCAGCAAGCCTATAGAGATCTAAGCCATGGAGCACTATTGAGCAGCAAGCCTATAGAGATATAAGCCATAGAGCACTATTGAGCAGCAAGCCTATAGAAAGCTAAGCCATGGAGCACTATTGAGCAGGAGTGTGCCCCCCTCTGTGTGTGTGTGTATGTGAGAGAGAGAGAGAGAGAGAGAGAATGGGGGGGGGAGACCACCTGTATGCAGATGAATGGGGAGGGGGGTTGGGTGAATGGAGCCAGGGGACATGCCTTTGTGGTGCCAGGAAAGGAGCAGCTTGTCGGAGTGTGCCGCTATGAGCCAGAGGGCCAAAGGGCCCCAGGAGACCCGGGATAAGAGGACAGAGGCCAGCAGGGTGACAAGCTGTCCATGTGCGGCTGAAACAATGCCAAGTGTTAACAAGCTTTGGCTGAGAGTAACGACCGAGGCCGGTCGGACAAAAGGCAGCGATCTGAAATTCAATCTGGTGACACGGGCAGCGTTACGGAGCGTACTACAGCGGTTAGACTTCCTGAAGCTTCATGTAGGTTTTCATCGTGCGGTAGCGTCGCTCTTCCTCCGGCCACGGCGCTGCCCTACACATTTCTCCCGCCGCCAGCCGGGCGCGCTCCCCGGGCGGAGGGCGGCGGAGACGGGAGTAGAAATAGAACATCGCCTGCTGGGAAAGAGGCTTGAGGGGACGAGAAGTGATGGGGAGATAAAGAGAGAGGACAAGAAGAGGCAGAGACCTGGTCCACGGGACAACGTCTTCGCTTTTCTGCAGGAACAATGGGCCTAGCTGCAGGGACCCCAGCCCCCCCCCTCCCCCCACGCTGTGGGACGGAATAACACAATCTGTGTGTGTCTGTGTGTGTGTGTGTAGTCTTGTGGATAGCTGGTGGCAGATCTTTTCACCACCGCGGTGTGTTGTTTCACCGTTGTGTTGCTCCGTGGGTGAAGCGTCTCCTCCATCCTACCTTCACTGCCTTCTTCCGCCGGAAATTAACTCGTTCTGCTTTTCATCCACTTAATGCTCTGCTCCGGTAAAGCAAACACCACACCTCTCTCTCCCTCCCTCCCTCATCTGTGTGTGTGTGTGTCTGTGTGTGTCTGTGTGTGTGTGCGCGCACGCGCATGTGTCTGTTTGTGTGGGGGCTTGCATGTGTGTGTGTATGTATGTGTTTGTGTGTGTGTCTGTTGTGTGTGTGTGTGTCTATGTGTGTGTATCTGCTTTCGTATGTGTGAGTGTGTGTATGTGTGTTTGTGTTTGTGCTTGCGTGTGTGTTTGCTGTTGTGTGTGTGAGTATGTGTGCGCTTGCATGTGTGTATGTGTGTGTGTATGTGTGATTTCTTGTGTGTTTCTGTTTGTGTATGTGTGTCTGTGTGAGTTTGTGTGTGTCTCTGTTTGTGTATGTGTGTGTGTGTGTGTACGTGTGTACGTGTGTAGGAACATCTG
>JAJHIY020000745.1:62500-80245 GCA_022114975.2 Lampris megalopsis | reverse complement strand
CACGACACGACGATGTTGACCAATCCCAGCTGCTGGTTTTAAAGGATAATTTTTTTTTTTACAACATGGGTCTTATTTTCATAGTGTTTTCCATCATGCGTATCAGTTATGACGTCATTTTACTCGCCAGCTTCATTCAGTCGATTTAGGACAGGGGACCACCGCTGGACTCTGCTTTACAGCGGCGTCTAATAGGACAAGTGAACAGTACGGTGGCCGAGGAGTGCAAACAAAATTACGAAAGTAAAAACAAATTTACAAAGTGGCCACAGGGCTGTTAAACGTGTCCTTTAAACAACAGCTCCCCCTAGTGTCTCAGTCAGACTGTGTCCGTGAGTGTCCATTATCTATGAGTTCTTTGTTGTGCTGGCCGGCTAGTTGGTCTGTGGCAGTACTGCAGCTTGGCTTGTGCTCTCTGACAGCATCCCTGCAGACAGACGAGAAGATCTCCTTCTCTAAATAAAGTTCAGGAAGTGAGCTGGATCACGAGAGTGACAGGCTGTAGGGAGCAGCTCTTATTTCATGTGAAGTGACTGCGTATCAGACTGAAGGATGGTACCAACTGGAGTGAGAGGTATGAGGTACTACAAAACACAGTGAACACGTTAACAGGTTGAATGGCGAGTAGGTGAAGTTAACCTGGACCCCAAAACAGCCACGTTCTAATTTACCTCCAGTCGGGGCACTTCATTCCCAAATGCCAACTGTGGTTGTACTGTTTATATTGGTTGTACTGGGCCCTTCCCAGGTGTGGATGTGAAGCATGGTTCTGTTGAAGAGCAGCATCCAGACCTCTGGATGAATAACAAATAAAAATCTGTTAATCTTTCTACCGTCAAGCCTTTCTTAATGTTCTTCAGAGCGATCTTCCACTTCACGGTAATTACATTTCTCATTCTGTCCACCATCTTGTCTGATTTAAACTCGAGGACACTTCGTTAACATCCTGGTGCTCGTCGACAAATCTCTCAGTAGTTTAGGACCAACATATGGACATCTGAGCCCTTTTTAGGACCTGTCAGGTCATCTGGTCTGCTACCTGTTCCCAGAGTTAAACCACAACCCGCTGAAGCAACGTGTCTTATTAGTAGTTTACAGTCGTCACCCTCCCCGGAAGCGCGCCCTCGCGCTTTGTTCTTCCCGCGCTCCGAAGAGACTTCTGAGGATCTGCACACTTCCGGATCCCGCCGCTGCCACCAATGTAACCGGTTATTTTCTTGTCCGGTTCGGGATTCGATACGGGGTGTACTGCACCACAAGGCGACGTCGCTAACCGCTCGGCTAAAGGGTCAGACCCGTTAGCTAGGGGCTAACGGGTCTTAGTAGTAGTTTACAGTATGTTGCTCAGCCAATACAGCCGTATTCCTTCCAGCCCAAAGGGGGCGTCTCTGCTTTTGTAGCGTCCCGCTACGGACACGCCCTCTATGCTAATGGTAATTTGTGACGCGGCAAGTTACCACATTTTCGCCAACTGGGAATCAGTTACTCGACCGCCGATATCTCTCGTCTGGCCATAAACGTGATTTTAGGGCTACCATTTGTCTCATCGACCACATCCACACTCCTTACATCGACTAACAACGGGACAAGTTGGATTTTGATGCAAGTATCTCTCTGTTAAGCTACACACCCCGGACCAAACTACCAGAATGTTAAAAACTGGCCCTGAAAACGTGTTAAAAACGGTTATGTTCTCGACTTCCGGTGATGGGCTGGACAAAATGGCGGCTTAGGTTTTCCGCTCTCGGCCCTTTGCCCCACAAATGCGTTATTTTGCATTAGTTTAGCCTCGTTTTCGCTTTTAAATACGTCATAAGTGCCGACAAGTGTCGAATTCAACCAAGAAAGCTGCTACCATCCCAGCTACGAGACCAGGCAGTCTCAAGAGATGCTGATATTCAGGCCATAGCCAAGCCAGTGTAAACTACTAATAAGACACATTAGCCCCTAGCTAACGGGTCTGACCCTTTAGCCGAGCGGTTAGTGATGTCGTCTTGTGGTGCAGTACACCCCGTATCGAATCCCGCACCGGGCGAGAAAATAACCGGTTACACCAGTAATGGAGCTACAACATGACTGCCTTGAGCCTAAGCTAAGTCGGCTACGCGAAATGGGTCAAGGCACTGCTACAAAACGCAGAGCCATACAATCTCAGCTATGCTTCCTCTCAGCGAACATCGAGTCAAGCAAGGCCGAGGTAACAACTTTGAAAGGTGATGCCAAGAACAACCATGCCATTTCTTCAACTCTGGCGGGAAGGCGGAGGGTGTTCGAACGCAAAATGGCGGCTATGGAGGACTAAAACGGATACTACAACATCCGGGTACTTGGGGCGGAGGGCGGAGAAGGATCCAACCCGGTGCAATATCTGGAGCGCACACTCCCAAATTGGTTTCCTTTCCTAAAAGATGTGCAGCTAGGCATCATGCGTACTCGTGGAATCTAAAATGGTGCCACACCGAGGGACGAGGAGAGGCCCCGTACCCTCATCTTAGGCTGCCAACGCTTTACCAAGCCATCCTTTGAGCAGCGAGGAGGAATCCCCCAGTTGCCGAAGGACGCAAGCTAAGGTTTATGGCAGACTACAGCGACCACAGTCAAGTGTCTGCAGACCTTCTCGCGAGTAATGGTCACTGCATGAGCGAAAGGAGTTGAGTCCTGTGGCTACTCTCAGAACTCCAAGACCGCATGGTATTTAACACACCAGAAGACGCCTAGCTCTTTCTGAATTCCACCTCAACCCCACAACGAAGCGGTAGCTCCTTTAACGCTACCACCGAGGCTGTTCTCGCCGATAATCGAAGCCCAGATAAGGCAGAAGACTGACCCCCACCGAATAGCTCAACCCAGCGGCACCCTTCAGAATAACTCGGAACTCGTTAGATGTGTTCTTCTAAGCCTGGTTGTTGAACTTCTGAGCTCTAACAGATGTCCGTTGTTGTGCTCTTTGTATGGGCACTGATCGATACACTATTTGGGTAAGTTGGCTAACTTGCCATGGACACTAGTTCAAACCTGGCTAATTAGATGCTAACATCGAATAACGTCAGCTACTGGCACACGATAGGCTCGGTCTGAAATCAACACATGGTTAAAATATCACTTCTGTGCCTTTCACATTGTTATGCTTTAATGTTGGCACTTTGATTGTTGTACTTGTTACAAGATGGCAGACGTTATTAATTGTTCATTTCAGTAGACTTATCTCAGTCATAGATAGTCAGGGTGAATTAATTTCAATCTCTACAACAGGTTTCTCTTTTTTTGGGGGGGCTGTTTAATTTGAGCTGCCCATATCCAAATGTGATCATGGAAATTTTACCTTTATCAGTAGGGGTGGGCTTTTCCACAGACAGGTGTTTGCTTGTTGGGAGGGTAATTTTTGTAAGGGTTGTTCAGATTTTCATGTTGTATGTTCTTCTTTGTTACACATTGTCGTGTATCTCCAGGATAACTGAATTATACAACGATCAAGGTGTATCTTGGTCTTCCTCTTTTATTTGCTAGACCGTAGTAGCATTACAACACGACTGCCTTAAGCAGGCCCGAAAACACGAGTGACCTTCTTGCTCTGTCTTCTTCCAAGGGCGCGCACCATTTATACAACATACACAACCAGTAGACATCGAGGGTCAGAGGTCAAACATAAAATACATATTACTGCAAATAAAAATATTTGCTTTCGTGTGTATCTCCATACACTACACACATTGCTTTATGTTTATCTGTATTTTACTTTTAAGGTAATGAAATGTGGGGAAGGACAACCCAGCCACTGAGGATGCACAAGCCAGTGCATCCTCAGTGCCGGTCCCATGCCCAGATAAATGGGGAGGGTTGCGTCAGGAAGGGCATCCGGCGTTAAACCTTTGCTAAATCAAATATGCAGATCATAAATCAGATTTACATACTAGATCGGTCGAAGCCTGGGATACCAACGACCATCACCGGTACTGTTGGCCAGCAGGGTGCCGGTGGAAGCTATGCTACTGTTGGGTGTGGAGAAGGAGAGGGGGGAAGGCAAGTCCAGACGCAGCAAGAGAGGAGGAAGGGTAGGAGTGTGGAGGTGAGAGTCACAACTTTGAATGTTGGCACTATGACTGGTAAAGGGAGAGAGCTGGCTGATATGATGAAGAGGAGAAAGGTAGGCATACTGTGTGTGCAAGAGACCAGGTGGAAGGGGAGTAAGGCCAGGAGCATCGGAGGTGGGTTCCAACTCTTCTACCACGGTGCGGATGGGAGGAGAAATGGGGTAGGGGTAATTCTGAAGGAAGAGTATGTCAAGAGTGTGCTGGAGGTGAAGAGAGTGTCAGACAGAGTGATGAGTATGAAGCTGGAACTCGAAGGTGTATTGCTGAATGTTATCAGTACATATGCCCCACAAGTTGGGTGTGAGATGGAGGAGAAATAAGAATTCTGGAGTGAGTTGGACGACGTGGTGGAGAGGGTACCCAAGGAGGAGAGAGTGGTGATTGGAGCGGACTTCAGTGAGCATGTTGGTGAAGAGAACAGAGGTGATGAGGAGGTGATGGGCAGGTACGGTGTCAAGGAGAGGAATGTGGAAGGACAGATGGTGGATTTGGTGAAAAGGATGGAAATGGCTGTGGTGAATACATATTTCAAGAAGAGGGAGGAACAGGGTGACGTACAAGAGTGGAGGAAAGTGCACAGGTGGACTATATCTTATGTAGAAGGTGTGATCCCTCAAATGTGGCAATGCCATGCCTCCCCTCTCCCTAGACAACTGCAGTGTTGAGTATTTTATTTGAGGTCTTTTTTTTTCTTCCATATGAACCTCGAAATGTGTTTGTCCCAATCTCTAAACTGTTTAACAGGGATTGCAAAGCGTTTTGAGTGGCTGTTGCAGCAAGAAAAGCGCTGTATAAAATGCAACTTGATTGATTGATTGACAATCTGAAAGGGATTGGAGACTGCAAGGTGGTGACAGGGGAGAACGTAGCTAGGCAGCATCGGATGGTGGTCTGTAGGATGACTTTGGAGATCAAGAAGAGGAAGAGAGTGAAGGCAGAGCCAAGGATCAAATAGTGGAAGTTGAAGAAGGAAGACTGTTGTGTGGAGCTCAGGGAGGAGTTAAGACAGGTGTAATGGTAAAACTGGGGGCATCCAATAAAGACCGGGCACGGAGTTAAGTTCATAAGCTTGGAAGTTTATTTAATACTTCAGCTACTTACAAGGGACTACTCTTATGGCCTGCTCACCACTAACGTTAGGAACCGACCACTCAACAGGCTTGCTTCTCCAGTCTAACGTCCCCCGGAGTTCGTTTTTTCTTCTTTTGTGTTTCTCATCCTAATCGCTGTTTCAAAATAAAATTCACTGCACATTTGTAGTGCTACACAGGCACTGGGTGGTAGTGAAGACTCGCCGGATGGCTGGGCAACCACTGCAGAAACAGTGAGGGAGACAGCTAGGAAGGCATTTGTGTCATCAGGACAGAGGTAGGAAGACAAGGAGACTTGGTGGTGGAATAAGGAAGTACAGCAAAGTATTCAGAGGAAGAGGTTGGGCAAAGAAGAAGTGGGATAGTCAGAGAAATGAAGAAGGTAGACTTAGACTGCTTTTATTGTCATTGCCTCATATGCATGTCTCATACATACAAGGGAACGGAATTACGTTTCACAAGGACCTCAGTGTCACACGAAAACAAATGACACACAATAAATATTAAAAACAAAAAGTGCATTAAAAAGAAGAATTACTTCGCAGACCTAAACATCACAAGCACACCTGACACAGACAGTGAGTAAGAAGGTCAAAAGTCATTTTGTGGGAGGTCCAAGTGTTCATGCAAGCTGTTGAGGAACCTCACAGCCTGAGGAATGAACCTGTTGCATAGTCTGGTGGAGGCAGCATGGATGCTCCAGTACCTCCTGCCAGAGGGTAGGAGGGTGAAGTGGATGTGGGAAGGGTGGGCGGGGTCCTTCACGATGCTGAGAGCCTTCAGGATGCACCATGCATCATAGAGGGCCTGGATGGATGGGAGAGCAGTTCCTATGATCTGTCCAGCTGTCTTCACTATCCGCTGTAGCGATCTGCGGTCGGAGGCCTTGCAGTTCCCATGGCAGACAGAGAGACAGCTGGTCAGGATGCTCTCTGTGGTGCCTCTGTAGAATGTGATGAGGATGGGTGGGGGGAGATTCGCCTTCTTCAGACACCGCAGGAAGTGAAGACGCTGCTGGGCCTTCTTGGAGAGTGCAGTGACATGTGAGGACCAGGAGGGGTCCTCTGTGACATGAACTCCCAGGAACTTAACACTGCTGGCTCTCTCCACATCCATACATTACTTTGACATTACTTTAGCATTTTGGAGCCTTATCAGGGTTTAAAATATATTGGTCCAAATCCGCTTTACTACCTTTAATCGAGGCAACTAGATCAGCATCATTCCCTGTAGAGCAGTGTTTCTCAACCCAGTCCTCAAGGACCCCCTATCCTGCAGATTTTCATTGTAACCCTGCATAGGTAGCCCTGCTTGTACTTACTCGACCAATCATCTCGCAGCAATTAATTATGCAAGGTGTGCCAACATCTGACAAAATTCATTGCTGATTGGTTGAATAACTACAAACAGGTACCTATTCAGGGTTGCAAAGAAAATATGCAGGATAGGGGTTCCTTGAGGACTGGGTTGAGAAACACTGCTGTAGAGGTTCCCATAGTCAACCATTTTAAGTACCTGGGTATTGAGATATTTCCTTCTCTCTATAAGATCATTATAAGATTATAAAGTATAATTACACTGAAACATTGAACAATGTTCTCAAACACCTTGACAGGTGGTCAAGCCTGGCGAACTCTTTACAAGCCCACACTGCTATAATCATGATGAATTATTGCTCATGGTCAATTTCACCAGCTCTGTTTCATTGTCTCCCCCTGCTGGCCATTGGCAGAAACTTCACTCGGCAGTTTCCAAATTCATTTGGAATAGAAAGTGTCCACGTCTTAAAATGTCCTCAGCTCAGCGTAAGAGATTAGATGGTGGATTGGCAGTACCAAACTGTAAGTTGTATTTATGGTCCTTCACATTGAGACCTCTAACTAACTGGTTTGATCCCCATTCTAACATTTCTTGGCGTGCACTCGAGGAAAACTGTTTCTCTTTGGAGAGTACAAGACATGATTTACGCAAATATTTCAACCAACAGTGTCAGCTTATCACAGAGAAGATACGTACATGACGTCTAGCACAAAGATTGTGTAAAAATCCGTTTTTATGGCATCTCAACTCTCCAATTTTTAATAACAAGCAGCTGCTTATTGGGTGCAGGCCAGTTAATTTTTCACAATGGGAAAGGAGAGGCATCCAAATATTGGGTGACATTTACAACAATGATGGTTTCAGATCATTTCCGGTCCTTAAAGACAACCATAACCTACCGCGCAACGGGCACTTCATTCTGCTTTTATTTGCAGCTTAGGGCTCCTCTCAATGCTCATGTTGTTCTGTGGAATCAACCCTTAATACAACATCCATTCGATAGACTCATCAGTTTCAGAGGGGCCTCTAAAGGTTTAGCCTCCACACTTTATTCAAAATTACTTGAAGCCTCTTTTAGAAGATACTCTCTGTGGACAGGCAGTGGAGAAGTGATATCTCTAATGTAGAACCGGATTTCAATTGGGACTCTGTTTGGGCTAATATTTTGCTGGCTTCCCACAACCCCAACCATCAACAAATTTGCCTAAACTATGTGCATAGACTTACCTTACTCCTGGCAGAATGCACCTCATGAAAACTGCAACCGATCCCCTTTGTTCCCTAGGCCCTCTGGTGGTCCATGGAAGCTTTTCCCTCATGTCCTGGGAGTGTCTGCCTGTAGCTCACTTTTGGAGGGGAGTAGCCACCAGTCTATCTCCTTGATATGTTCTCTATGACTGTGCCTGTATCTGAACCCACTTTGATTTTTAATGACCTCTCTATTAACAACACACGAATGTGCAAAGTGAATTGTTTTTGCAGGCTTAACATTGGCTAAAAAACTCGCCAATGCACTGAAAACAACCCCACAAACTTCTGTTACTCACTGGATTCTCAGTTCTTGGTGTTATCCACATGGAACAACTAACCACCCATAGAAATGGGGCTAAGGAAGACAACCTCAATCAATGGCTTCTGGCTGCTGGGAAACTGAAGGCTCTGGTATAGTCATTACTCTATAAATGAATCTGTAGCATGGTCCTGGGGGTGGGGTGTGAGGGTGGTGTTTTTTTTTTGTAATCTCAGAAGTCCTGAAAGTTCTTAAAGAAGTCCTGACAGAAGTCTTGAAAATTCTGAAAGAAGCCCTGAAAGAAGTCTTGAAAGAAGTCCTGAAAGTTCTGAAAGAAGTCTTGAAAGAAGTCCTGAAAGTTCTGAAAGAAGTCCTGAAAGTTCTGAAAGAAGCCCTGAAAGAAGTCTTGAAAGAAGTCCTGAAAGTTTTGAAAGAAGTCCTGAAAGCTCTGAAAGAAGCCCTGAAAGAAGTCCTGAAAGAAGTCTTGAAAGTTCTGAAAGAAGTCCTGAAAGAAGTCTTGAAAGACGTCCTGAAAGAAGTCCTGAAAGAAACTACATGTTTGACTCCAGTGAATTTTACTTGGTTTAAGCAATAGCGTACTGTGGGGTTTCAGTCAGGGCCTTAAGTAATGAGCTGCACCCCCACCCCCCAACACACACACACACACATTTCTCATATGGGTGCCGATACAGCCGACACAGCCACATATAAAATACACTATGTGCAGTACTGGATCAGCACCAACAAGACAGCTGATCTTCAACAACCACAACGCACACCGCTGTGCCCTACAGCCGCTACTGCAGCGTCACCATCACACCTTCCTTTATGTTGCGCAGCAACCAGACTGCACACGCACACCACATGGCACAACAACAAGTAGAAGATGCGGCCAGCAGAGTGCAGATCTCCGCTGGGCCAAGCAGCTGTGGTGCGTTTAGAGGACACAGGAAGTCCCTGCTCAGCCCCAGAAGAACACAGGAAGTTGATTTCAGACACATTTCAGGCACACTTCAATTTAACTGTGACACACGACGAGTTATAGTTTTGCTTTTGAGAGGGCCAGCACAGAAGGCCCTGCCGGCCCACCGCTGGGTGTACGTAGTTGAACTTCGGGGCTGAATCTCAGTGTGTTTTAACGGGAGGCTGCGCCGCCACCCGGTCAGCCTCCATTTTTAACCAGTTCTGTGTTTTATTCCCCGACATTTTTTGCTTTGGGATTTCTTTTCATAAAATGTCTTTCACTTTTTGGGTTGCCTTTGTGTATGTCATGTGCAGGCCAAATAAACGTGTCTGATCTTATCAGGCCTCCAGATCCACATGAAGCCCCGCCGACTTCGCATCAGATCCCCGCAGTTTCCAGAGGGAGCGCCACACACACGGTGATTGGATTTACGACACTTTATTGGATTGGATTAGTACCTTTCTGTACAGGGGATGAAGCTATGAGTACAAGGCTTCTGTTCCTAAAGGAAGTGACATCAGAACATGCACAGCTCCCGTTTCCTCTAGATCTCCGACACGTAATGCTTCAGGGAAAAAAACAAACGCAAAAGCACACACAGTCTGAATGGCTATGGCTTATTTCATGTCATTTCTGACATGAAGAAAGACTTAGGGGAAATGCCTCAATATCGAGGGAAAAAAACAAGTAAATATGGAAAAAGAATGTAAATATTTTAACACTCGCTTGACAGGGAGATCTGGATATAGTAACAAAGTGATCATGTGATTAAAAGCAATGGAGACATAATTTTTCTACATTTGCCACTGTGCGTTACCTTGACTACCCATCTTTTTTCTTTTGAGTGTTTTTTTGAGTCCTGCGCTGTGGGAGATTGTGGCTTCAGACCACTTCATGGACTTCTAAACGTTCACCTCATGTTAGCTCGACATTCCTACATTAACATGGCTAACATAACTATTACAGGAGAAAGAGTCGTGTCAGAAAACGTGGCGGTGAACCTAAAATGCTGTGAGCTGAAGGACTGTAACGATGTCTTACTCTAAATGCAGGTCTTACCCTGGACATGCTGGTGTTGCCTCCCTAAAACCCTGTGTTCCTTGGTTTTCTGCAAACCAATCTGCAACAGTTTACTGGAAGGCATCCCAAAATATGTGTCTCTTAATTTCCCCACCAAATGCCGCACGCCACCATGGCAACCGCTGTCTCCAAAGAAAGTTGGCGCCCTTTATGGCGAATGTCTCGTAGCGGTGCGTTGGACAGGTTCCTCGTGTTATGGTGTTCACGCTGATCTTTGTCTTGCTCTCCATCAGCTTCTTTCATTTCTGCTGGATGCCGAAAATGTTTCCTGTCAAATTTGCAGCCATCTCACCCAGACTAACAACCTTCCTCACCACGGTCCCATTGAGTCCCTGCAGGCTCTGAACCAGCCGGGTCAGATGTCCTCCATGTCAAAGGCCCTCATCAGGAGGTCCAGGTCCCCGACGCTGGCAGCCTGGAACAGTTCTGGCCGGTCCATCATAGAGATGGCAATGCGCAGCGCGGCCCAGATGTTGGAGGACATCACCTGCTGGTTGTGTCCATGGTTTTGCCTCTGCTGGTTCAAGGCGGTCAGGAAGTTACTGGCTGCCTCCCTGCAGAGAAGGTGTGTCAGCCTGCAGGTTAGGTTTATGTCGTAAATTCAGCCTTTAATTATACTTTGATTAAAATGTATTTAACTTTATGATAATGTTTACAGGCTTACAACGTCACAAACCAGAACAGTCTCAACCAGTTAGCCGCTGTGATCTTTCTATGCCAACCGTTCCCTGGACGTGTTGAAACCAAGAAATTCAAGAATTTGAAGCCAATGCCAAAGTGCCTTAAGTTGCATTTCCAACACAGCCACTAGGTGGCTGGCTCCCAAAAAATTCTGGTTCCATGTAAGTCAATGGGAGAATGACCAACTTCTACCTTCAAATACGAAGTCAATAAATGTTTATTACAAGAACTTGGGGTCTCTATTGCTAATTTCGAGTCTGGCACACAGTGTGAGGGTCGTCACTTTGAAAATTATTGTTCCATTAAGAAGATATTATATATTAAGGATGAAAAAAGTGGCATTTTGAGGCATGATTGACAGGTCTGTCATGCCTTGATTGACAGGTCTGTCAACCTGTCTGCCACCCAGGTCCCACCCCAGCTTCACACATGATCCACCCCATTGCCCAAATTTATATTTTCTGGTTGCAACAAATGACAACATGGCAGTGAGCACAAAACCAAACTAGGCTTCAAAATGCCCCTTTAGAAACCAATGGGTTACATCACAGACTCCACGTGCATCATTTTTAGACAGTCTATGGTTGAGATGAGAGAATGCACTGGAAGTCTTGGTAAACCCATCACATTTATCTTTTCATTAGTTCATATTTTGGTCTTTATTTCATTACTATTGACAAGTCAGGCCCGCTTCTTTTGATACCCTATACCAGTGTTTCCCAGCCCAGTCCTCAAGGACCCCCTATCCTGCAGATTTTCTTTGCAACCGTGAATAGGTACCTGTCTGTAGTTATTCAACCAATCAGCAATGACTGTCAGATTTTGCACATTTTGCATAATTAATATAATATTAACCTAACTGTGATGGCCTGGCACCTGTGATGGCCTGGCGGCCTTTCCAGGGTGTCTCCCCACCTGCTGCCCAATGACTGCTGGGATAGGCTCCAGCATCCCTGCGACCCTGAGAGCAGGATAAGCGGTTTGGATGATGGATGGAATGGATGGATGGATGCATAATTAAATGCTATGAGCTGATTGGTTGAGTAAGTACAAGCAGGGCTACCTATGCAGGGTTACAATGAAAATCTGCAGGATAGGGGGTCCTTGAGGACTGGGTTGAGAGACACTGTCCTATACCACCGAGCAGGGCCAAATCATCTCAGCACAGTTTGTCTTCACATTTCTATGCAGATGACACCTGACTATACCTTTATTCCCCCCAGAGTGTGATGAGGTTTCTGCAGGTTGCCGCTTGTTTTGCTGACATCTTCTTGGATAAAGAAAAGACACCTCCAGCCCAGCTTATCCAAACCTGAGTTCCTGGTCTTCTGATTTGTGACATTGTCCAAAAAATGCGACTGTCCTATACTTCATGTCACTGTTGGTGATCTAGCTGTTGATGGATGCTGCTACACTGGGTCGACACGTGAGTTTATCTGATCATTTCTGACTCTCTTGTGCGTAGCTTTGGACAGAAGTGTCTGCCAGCTGAGCTATGGTACTGAAAGATGACCGTTTCTCCGCAGGGTACCTGTGAGCTCCTAGGTTGATGCAGCTGATTCCCAGGTTATATCTGGACCTGATGAAGCCCGGCTGGAGCTCCAGTGCCCGGGTGTAAGCCTCCACTGCCTCCTCGCTCCGGTCGCCGTTAGCCAGTGTGGCCCCCAGACGGTTCCACAGCAGGTAGTCCTACACACAAACACACACATTCAAACAGAAATATGTATGCACACACACACAGCAGCAGCAGAGTCAGGTCTGGCTGACATGGGTTTGTTATGAAATCTCTGAACTTTTAACTTTTCATGCTTAGCAGTAAAATGTTGAGCGGTGTGTGTAAATGTGTCTCTTTCAGTATGAATAAGTATGTGTGTATTGGTTAGCATGTCATGGTGTGCATGTGTGCGTGTGTGTGTGTTTGTCTCTTAGGTTGGATGTGTGTGAGTTAAGGGTATTCATATTATTATGTAAAAATTAAGTTTGTGTGCCAGTGTGTACAGACACTTTATTGTTTTGTCGTTGTACAGGTTACAGTGAGTGTGTTGTCTGCATGTCACCATCCTGTTGTGTAGCAGCAGTGGGCAGCTGCAGCACCCGGGGACCAACTCCACTTCCTCTTTCCACTGCTTTGCTCAGGGGCACAGGCAGGAGTATTAACCCTAACATGCATGTCTTTTTGATGGTGGGAGGAAACCCACACAGACACGGAGAGGACATGCAAACTCCACACAGAGAGGGCCTGGGACGAGGGGCGGAGCCGAGCACCGAGCACGTGAGACGTGCTTCTTCACAGCTCTGTCGTCATGTGACACGTTTAATTTATAAATAGTCCTTTTATCAATTGGTTTCCACATTAGCAGGCTCCATTTATTTTGCTTACCAGTTTGACAAGCCTTTTTTGCACTTCAGACTCAGCAATGGCCACTCATAAGCCGAAATCAGACTCCTCACGTGTAGGCCGCAACAAACCCTCGCAATCAAGTGAACTACCGTGGCCGCTGGATGGCGCTGCTAGCATGGCTAACTCTACCGATCTGCGGGCGTCGCAGTCTGTGTTGGACTCACTGAAGCAAGACATATTTGGCAGGAAGACATATTTGGTAGGAAGACATATTTGGTAGGATTGACTCGTTGGCGACTGACTTGAGATCAGCTCAGTGCGGCGCACAGAACTGAAGAATGCTACCGAGCCACTGCTGCAGGAGATACATGAACATGGACGGACTCTTGGTGACTTGGAACAAACCACGAGTGACCATAGCGACCAGCTTACTTCACTCGAGGCCACCGTCAAGGCGCTCAAAACACAAGCGAGGACACTGGCAGACAAAGGTGAGGACTTGGAGGAGAGATCGAGGCGCAACAACCTTCGTATAGTGGGGTCACCAGAGAAGAGACTGTCCGTTCCCCCCGAATACACTGCCAACGTCTCCCAGCAGAGAGCCGCGTTTGGAGGAGTGAAACGCAAACTACGGGCCTGTCCAGGTGTCAAGTTTGGACTGATGTTCCCAGCACTCCTTAAAATCACCCTACCGGATGGGACCACGCACACGTTTGAAGATCCGACCGTCGCCTCATCATTCGTAGGCAGGAAGCTCCGGAAGGTGGTCCCTCCATCAGCCTCTGCAAGTTGGCAATCTCCTCCTGGGGAGGAGGCTTTCTAACAAGCCTAATGCTTATGTCCACGGTGCGTCTTTAATACTGGGCTGTTAACAGTTTAACCATGTGTTATCACTTTGTCACTTGACTTCAGGACAAGTGATATGACTCCTACCCCTCTTCACATACTACTTAGCTGTGTGTGTTAGGGTTTACTAGTGATAGTGGGCTATAGTGGGTCCAGTTCATGGTGACACATCAGCAGGGAGGGGCAGGGGGTTATGCTAGTTTAGACAGGGAGGGGCAGGGGGTATGGTAGTTTAGACAGGGAGGGGCAGGGGGTATGGTAGTTTAGAAAGGGAGGGGCAGGGGTTAAGGTAGTTTAGAGAGGGAGGGGCGGGGGGTATGCTAGTTTAGACAGGGAGGGGGAGGGGGCATGCTAGTTTAGACAGGGAGGGGCAGGGGGTATGGTAGTTTAGACAGGGAGGGGCAGGGGGTATGGTAGTTTAGACAGGGAGGGGCAGGGGGTAAGGTAGTTTAGAAAGGGAAGGGCAGGGGGTATGCTAGTTTAGACAGGGAGGGGCAGGGGGCATGCTAGTTTAGACAGGGAGGGGCAGGGGGTATGGTAGTTTAGACAGGGAGGGGCAGGGGGTATGCTAGTTTAGACAGGGAGGGGCAGGGGGTATGGTAGTTTAGACAGGGAGGGGCAGGGGGTATGGTAGTTTAGAAAGGGAGGGGCAGGGGTTAAGGTAGTTTAGACAGGGAGGGGCAGGGGGTATGCTAGTTTAGACAGGGAGGGGCAGGGGGTAAGGTAGTTTAGAAAGGGAAGGGCAGGGGGTATGCTAGTTTAGACAGGGAGGGGCAGGGGGTATGGTAGTTTAGACAGGGAGGGGCAGGGGGTATGGTAGTTTAGAAAGGGAGGGGCAGGGGGCATGCTAGTTTAGACAGGGAGGGGCAGGGGGTATGGTAGTTTAGACAGGGAGGGGCAGGGCGTATGGTAGTTTAGAAAGGGAGGGGCAGGGGTTAAGGTAGTTTAGACAGGGAGGGGCAGGGGGTATGCTAGTTTAGACAGGGAGGGGCAGGGGGTAAGGTAGTTTAGAAAGGGAAGGGCAGGGGGTATGCTAGTTTAGACAGGGAGGGGCAGGGGGTATGGTAGTTTAGACAGGGAGGGGCAGGGGGTATGGTAGTTTAGACAGGGAGGGGCAGGGGGTATGGTAGTTTAGAAAGGGAGGGGCAGGGGGCATGCTAGTTTAGACAGGGGGGGGCAGGGGTTATGGTAGTTTAGACAGGGAGGGGCAGGGGGTATGGTAGTTTAGACAGGGAGGGGCAGGGGTTTTGGTAGTTTAGACAGGGAGGGGCAGGGGGTATGGTAGTTTAGAAAGGGAGGGGCAGGGGGCATGCTAGTTTAGACAGGGAGGGGCAGGGGTTATGGTAGTTTAGACAGGGAGGGGCAGGGGGTATGGTAGTTTAGACAGGGAGGGGCAGGGGTTATGGTAGTTTAGACAGGGAGGGGCAGGGGTTATGGTAGTTTAGACAGGGAGGGGCAGGGGTTATGTTAGTTTAGACAGGGAGGGGCAGGGATTATGTTAGTTTAGACAGGGAGGGGCAGGGGTTATGCTAGTTTAGAGTTCCTTTTGAACAACATTATTTCTACTACTTTGTTTATTGCTTGGTTGTCGTGAGTTGGTCTCATTCACAGAGTCTATTTTATAGTGTTATACATTTTGCACCCAGCACCATTCTATGGGCCATCCTAATAGGCCTACTTCGCAGAAGAGGAAGAGTGATCAAATTCTCTAGCTGGAACTGTAAAGGCCTGAACCAGCCAATCAAACGCAGCAAAGTACTTGGACATCTTAATCACTTGGGTGTTCATATTGCCTTTCTACAAGAGACGCACCTTAAACCATCTGATCACACCAGGCTGCGGAAGAGGTGGGTTGAACAAGTCTATCACTCTGCATTCCAGAGTAGATCCAGAGGTGTGGCAATTTTGATTCATAAATCTGTTAGTTTTACTTGCTCAGATTTCTCCTGCGATCCAAATGGTAGATATGTGCTTGTATGTGGAAAACTTAATGACACCCCGGTTGCTCTACTTAATGTTTATGGCCCCAATTGGGACGACAGTTGTTTTTTCAGATCAGTATTTTCTTTAATACCGGACATGTCTAGGTATCGTCTCATCTTAGGGGGGGACTTTAATTGTTGGCTTAATCCATCACTAGATCGCTCATCCACAAAAACTACAGTTCCGTCAAGCTCTGCTAAAGCTATTCAAGCCTTTATGGACAAATTCTCACTTTCAGACCCATGGTGTTTTTATAATCCGTCTGACAAGGCGTATTCTTTTTTCTCTCACGTCCATCACACCTTCACACGTATTGATTATTTCTTAATTGACAATCAGCTTATTCCATCAGTATTAGCCTGCTCATATGATGCCATTGTTATATCAGACCACGCCCTGGTTGTTATGGACTTGCAAATCAAAGGTTGTGATAACGCCCGTCCATCCTGGCGACTGAATACTGGCCTGTTATCAAATGAAGATTTTGTAAATTTTGTTTCTCAACAGATAGATTTTTTTCTAGATGTTAATAGGACACCAGGGATCTCAGCCTCCTTATTGTGGGAGACACTGAAGGCATATTTGAGGGGGGGAATTATTTCTTATTGTGCCCATGATGGTAGAGTCAGAAAGAGGAAACAAACAAACTTGACTGAACAGATCACGCAGATTGACAATACCTACTCTGTAGCCCCATCACCAGATTTGTATAAGGAGCGTCTTCTACGACAAGCAGAATTTGATGCCCCCCCCCAAGTCACACTGAGCGATTACTGTTTAAGTCCAGATATGCTATGAGTTTGGTGACAAGGCAAGTAAATTGCTAGCTCACCAATTAAGACAGGAAGCAGCTTCTCACCAGATCCCTCAAATTCAGACTTCATCAGGTATAACCACTGACCCCAAACAGATTAATGATCAATTAAAACAATTTTACTCCTCTCTTTATACGGCAGCGCGACCAGACGATCCGTCTGCTTTTGACAATTCTTTTGAATCTCTAGATATTGCTACGATTGACTCTGACTCAGCTGAGGAGCTAGTTGTTCCTATAACTGTGGAGGAGCTTTACAAGGCTGCTCATGCCATGCAGGCGGGTAAATGTCCTGGTCCTGATGGATTTCCAATTGAATTTCACAGAAAGTTTTTTGATAAATTAGCACCAATTCTTATTGACATGTACAATGAATCTTTTCACTCTCATCAACTACCACACACACTCACCCAGGCTTCAATCTCTCTAATTTTGAAAAAGAACAAGGACCCTCTCTCCTGTGGAAGCTACCGCCCAATAAGCCTATTATCAGTGGATCTGAAGCTGCTCTCCAAACTACTGGCTATGCGTCTAGAAACTGTCTTACCCTCTATTATTTCCCCTGACCAGACCGGTTTTATACAAAACAGATATTCTTTCTTTAACACTAGGAGACTTCTTAATGTTATGTACAACCCCTCCACTTCATCTCACTCGATGCGGAAAAGGCCTTTGACCGCATCGAGTGGGACTACCTTTTCGGTACCTTAGAGAAGTTTGGCCTAGGTGACACTTTTATTTGCTGGGTAAGACTGCTTTATACCTCTCCCACAGCCTCAGTTAGGACCAATAACACCTACTCTGACTACTTTCCTCTTTCTCGCTCTACCAGGCAGGGCTGCAATCTGAGTCCGTTGCTATTTGCAGTTGCAATTGAACCATTGGCCATTGCCCTTAGGACTAGTCCTCTTATAACTGGCATTAAGTGATTCGGAGTTGAGCAGAAGACCTCGCTTTATGCTGATGATTTGTTATTGTATGTCTCTAATCTCCCCATCTCTATTCCTGCTGTCATTGACATTTC
>JAJHIY020000745.1:0-57500 GCA_022114975.2 Lampris megalopsis | reverse complement strand
TTTCCCCATATTGATTTTGTATCCTGAATAATATCCATACTGAGAAATAAGTTTCCTTAGGTGTGGTGGTGTTGTTGCTTCTGTCAAATATAGTAGCACATCATCCGCATAAAGGGATAATTTATGCTCATCTTTATTTATTTCAAATCCTTTTATGTTATTATCATCTCTAATGAGCTGAGCTAACAGTTCAATACTAATGGCAAACAGGAGGGGTGAAAGAGAGCAGCCCTGTCTACATCCACGTTCTAATATAAATCCCTCTGATCTATACCCATTAACTTGGACAGCAGCCTGTGGATCTGAATTAAGTGTTCATATCATTTATGAAATTAGAGCCAAATTTAAACTGTTTTAGTGTTTGAAATAAGTATTGCCATGACACATGATCAAAGGCCTTTTGGGCATCTAATGATATGATTATCGCTTCTTTTCCTCATCCTTTTGATGGGACATTATGTTAAGTGATCTTCTGATATTATCTCCATAGTATCTTCTCGTAATAAAACCAGTCTGATCAGGATGGATGATTTGGGTGATAATTTTACTGACCCGTCTAGCCAAAATTGCTGTTAAAATGCACAAGTCTCCATTCAGTAGTGATATTGGCCTATAGGACTGGTATTCAGTAAGGTCTTTCCCTTCTTTATGTATTACCATTATGTTTGCTTCTCTGAAAGAGGGGGCCACAACTTTTAGCGCAAATGCATGATGGTACGCTTTAATAACAAGGGAGATAACATGTCTTTAAAGGTTTTGCAAAACTCATTCATAAATCCATATGGTCCTGGACTTCTATTATTTTTCACAGTGGAGATCACCTGCTTAATTTCCCTTTCCTCAATTGGTTCATCTAATTCCTTAACCATCGATTCTGTTAATTCTGTCAATGTTATGTCTTTTAGAAATATTTCAAGTTGTGTATCCTCAGTGGAAGTGTCTGAGTTATTATATAAGGATTTGTAAAACTCGGTGAAAGATTCTGCTATCTCATCTGGTTTAGTGTGGAATTTGGAGTTCTTGGGTTTAATTCTATGCACTATGTTAGATAATTGCTGCTTTTTCAATGTAAATGCCAACAAACTACTTGCTCTGTTACCATTCATAATACTGCTGGTTAGTGAATCTTAAGCTTGCCTCAATCTTCACTGATAACAGCTGTTAAGTTCTCTATGGGTTGCATTAAGAGTTCTAATGAGACTAGGTGAGGCGGTTCATTTATGTTGTTTTTCTAAACCCCTTATTTTATTCTCCAATTCCCTCTGTTTGGCATCCTTTTTCCTTTTCTTAGCACATGTAAATGAAATGATGCGACCCCTGCTCTACGCTGTAGCACAGCCCCACAATATAAGAGGTGATGTTTCTGGTGAGGTATTAGTATCTAAATAGTTATTAAGCTCTGTCGTGATAGAGGTGGTAAATTCTTTATCATTAAGGAGGGATGCATTAAGTCTCCATTGTTTTGAGGTTGGTCTATGACCTACATCTCACAAAAGTAGGACAGGTAAATGGTCAGAGATAGTAATGGGTAGTATTTCTATGTCCACTACTCTGTGCAACTCTGACTGAGGGGTGAGAAAGTAATCAATCCTAGAATAGGACACACGTCTACATGAATAGTATGTAAGATCCCTGTTTCTTGGAAATGTACTTCTCCAGACATCCACAAGGCCCAATTCAAGGGAATGGTGTTAAAGCATTTTGCTCATTTTGGGGAGGGGAGCTTCCAATACAGGTTGTTTATCCATGCGTTGCGGCAAAACACAGTTTTAATCCCTTCCCATCAATAAAAGTCCAGAGCTGTACTGTATTATATTGTTGAAGACTGGTTTGATAAATCCAGGTTCATCTTCATTGGGTGCATATACATTTATAAAGGATACTTCAGTACCATCAATTAATCCATTTACCAAGATACATTTCCCCTCATTGTCTTTATGTATTAATGTTGGTGTGAAATTGATGTGTCTGTGTATTAGGACAGATACTCCCCTTTTCCTCCCTGACAGGTGTGAAGCATAGTATACTTCGTCTGCCCTGGACTTCCTAAGCTTATGATGTTCACCATCAGAAAGATGGGTTTGTAGAATCTTGTATTTGTTTTGATATGTTCAAGAACAGGTTCAAACATGGTAATTTTCTATAATTGTTTTTTCTTTTGACAGATGGACCAGATAGACCGCCAAGGCAGAAGCCGACCTTACTAGAAAGCAGAACCTCCCTCCCTCCTGTCTTTGACATTTCATGACTCGCTCGCTCTCTGACTCAACATGAATGAAAGGTGTTGGTAGGAGTACCTGCTGGGCGGGGGAGCTGGAGGCCCATGGTGTGGGGAACCCTGCAGGGGGCTCCTGCTGTCCTGGAGGAGGTGTTTGTAATGGGGGTGGTGGCGGATCCAACGGCGCAGCACCTCGCAGGCCTCCTGCTGCAGACCACTGTTGGTGAAGCTGACGGCGAGTGCCATCAGAGCTGGCAGGTTGTTGGGACGAAGCTGCAGACTTCTGCCGGGACAGAAACAATAATCATTCATTATTTAGCTAATTAGTTCAATAAGTTAATTCAAGTAATCACAAATTATCATTCATCACTTAGTTTCATCTTTAAATGATATGTAACCTCCAAAAAGTTCCCAAACCTGGTATTGTCTCATGTACAGTGGTCAAGGCTCAGCGTTTTTGGTTTTTACCGATTTTCACTGAAAAATACCCAGATTTTTTAAAAGGAGCAGATCATTTTAAACTGATTTTCACCCGGATTTTATGTTTCCATGGATCCAAAAGTTGTTCCTGTTCGTGTGAGGTTATGTAACAGTGTCCTCTTATGGCGAAATTTGGCATGCTGGATGGCTTTGAAAAATAAAAACCGAAAACGCTGAGCCATAACAATGGTGTTAAGTTAGGCTTCAGCTAAATCAGTCAGGCTAATAATAAATATAGAACAACAAAAGTAGTAGTAGTAGTAGCAGTAGTAGTAGTAGTAGTAATAATAATAATAATAATAACAGCAACAAAAAAAACAGTAATGATAACAACAATAATAAAAAATAACAATAGTAATAATGAAAGTAATTATTGCAGCATATTTATTTGTATATATTTTAATTCAAATGCAGTAGTACTGCAGCAAAAAACAAAAACAAAACAAAACTGATGAAAAATAAAAGTGCAGAAAATGGTAAAAAAGAAAAAAAGCAGCATTATTGAACACGTTATTTAAAGGGAGATTTTGCTGCTAATAATCTGCATGCGCAGTTACTGCTGGTGACCTAGTTTTTTAAAGAAAGTTTTAAAACCACTTCAGTTCAACTCAGCTTGACAGAAATCAACGTTCTCCTGCAAAGAGATCTGTTCTACATTCACTACATGTACCAGAATGCATTGCAGGAGAGTTTCTCATTGGTGGAGAATAGAAAACAAACAGCTCAGACAATCAGACTTCATCCACTGACATCATTGGATGACAGAAGTAAACCGGTTGGCTATAGCGGGCTACGGTAACCCAGCCACTGAGGATGCATGAGCCAGTGCATTCTTAGTGCCGGTCCCAAGCCTGGATAAATGGGGAGGGTTGCATCAGGAAGGGCATCCGGTGTAAAACCTTTGCCAAATCAAATATGCCAATCACAAATCAGATGTCCATACCGGATCGGTCGAGGCCCGGGTTACCAATGACCGCCACCGGTACTGTTAACCAGCAGGGTGCCGGTGGAAACTGTGCTACTGTTGGGCGAAGGAGAAGGGGAGGGGGAAGGCATGTCCAGAGGCAGCAGGAGAGGAAGAAGGGTAGGAGTGTGGAGGTGAGAGTCAGAACTTTGAATGTTGGCACTATGACTGGTAAAGGGAGAGAGCTGGCTGATATGATGGAGAGAAGAAAGGTAGGCATACTGTGTGTACAAGAGACCAGGTGGAAGGGGATTAAGGCCAGGAGCATCGGAGGTGGATTCAAACTCTTCTACAATGATGTGGATAGAAGGAAACATGGGGTAGGGGTAATTCTGAAGGACGAGTATGTCAAGAGTGTGTTGGAGGTGAAGAGAGTGTCAGACAGAGTGATGAGTATGAAGCTGGAAATCGAAGGTGCTGATGACTGTACCTTCATTTTTTTAAATTTCCAGATGGCTGGACAACCACTGCAGAACTAGTGAGGGAGACAGCTAGGAAGGTACTTGGTGTGTTATCTGGGCAGAGGAAGGAAGACAAGGAGACTTGATGGTGGGATGAGTGCATATGCCCCACAAGTTGGGTGTGAGATGGAGAGAAAGAAGAATTCTGGAGTGAGTTGGACGACGTATTGGAGAGGGTACCCAAGGAGGAAAGAGTGGTGATTGGAGTGGATGTAAATGGGCTTGTTGGTGAAGGAAACAGAGGTGATGAGGATGTGATGGGTAGGTATGGTGTCAAGGAGAGGAATGTGGAAGGACAGATGGTGGTGGATTTTGTGAAAAGGATGGAAATGGCTGTGGTGAATACATATTTCAAGAAGAGGGAGGAACACAGGGTGACGTACAAGAGTGGAGGAAAGTGCACACAGGTGGACTATATCTTATGTAGGAGGCGCCATCTAAAAGGGATTGGAGACTGCAAGGTGGTGACAGGGGAGAACGTAGCTAGGCAGCATCGGATGGTGGTCTGTAGGATGACTTTGGAGACCAAGAAGAGGAAGCGAGTGAAGGCAGAGCCGAAGATCAAATGGTGGAAGTTGAAGAAGGAAGACTGTTGTGTGGAGTTCAGGCAGGAGTTAAGACAGGCACTGGGTGGTAGTGAAGAGTTGCCAGATGGCTGGACAACCACTGCAGAAATAGTGAGGGAGACAGCTAGGAAGGTACTTGGTGTGTCATCAGGACAGAGGAAGGAAGACAAGGAGACTTGGTGGTGGTGGAAGGAGGATGTACAGCAAAGTATACAGAGGAAGAGGTTGGTGAAGAAGAAGTGGGATAGTCAGAGAGATGAAGAAAGTAGACAGGAGTACAAGGAGATGCAGCGTAAAGTGAAGAGAGAGGTGGCAAAGGCAAAGGAAAAAGTGTATGGTGAGTTGTATGACAGGTTAGACACTAAGGAAGGAGAAAAGGACTTGTACCGATTGGCTAGACAGAGGGACCAAGCTGGGAAGGATGTGAGGCAGGTTAGGGCGATGAAGGAGAGAGATGGACATGTGCTGACAAGCGAGGAGAGTGAGTGTGTGAGTAGCGTGACCTCTTCAGTCAGTTAGACTGAAGAGGTCACTTAGATGATGATGAAACGTGTCTGTCAATAAACGTTGTGTCCAGATGAACTGATTCAACCTTCTGTGAAGATGCCACATCTATGGTTCAGACACAGAAATAAGGACGGAAATCAGTGAAATCTCCCTTTAAAGACAACGTGAACTAGCATGCTGTAGAATTGAGGGGTTTTGCGTGTTCTCCCCATGTGTGCGTGGGTTTCTTCTGGGTGCTGCGGTTTCCTCCCACCATCAAAAAGACATGTATGTTAGGGTTAATACTCCTGCCTGTGTCCCTGAGCAAGGCAGTGGAAAGAAGTGGAGTTGGTCCCCGGGCGCTGCAGCGGCCCACTGCTCCTACACAATAGGCTGGTTAAATGCAGACAACACATTCATCGTAACCAAACAACTGTACGATGACAAAATAAAGTGGCTTTTTTATTTCTTCTTCTAAATGCTGTAATATGACACAGAGTCATTTTTAAATGGCTCAGACTCAGGGGCGCCCTCTATTGGTCGGGTAGAAAATGACAAAGCCATATTGACAGCTGAAGATCAGCATGGCATTCGGGATTGAACTCAGCATTTCCAGACTTCATCATTTCATTCAAACCTCAGAGTATTTTTACATTTTTACTACATGAAACTACATGAAAGCAAACCTCTGAAGGGAGACGATGGCTGCCTGCTCGTTCTCATTCTCTGCCTGTGTCATACCCAACAGCTGCCAAGCCTGCAGAGACAGCAGACCACATCCAGTCAATGTAATTTTGATATTACACTAAAAAGCCTTCCTTTATTTCTTCTTTTTATTCATTTATTTATTTATTTTACAATATTTTTGTGGATTTTCCACCGTACAGTTCAGAAACCAGAAACCCATATATAAAAAGTAAAAACCAAAATTAAAAACTCAGGACAAAAAAGAAACAGGGTGTACTTGAGTAAAATAATGAATTGCACTGCTGCATCACCAGCACAACACGTCTTAGCAGTCTGAGGGAGGTGGACGGCACACTGACTCTGTTGTTGCTGGTCAGGTTCAGCATCGTACTGAGCAAGGTGCTCCAGAAATGGCTGCCATACATCAGAAAATGTATTAAGACTGGCCATCATGCCATATCGAACTTTCTCCATATGTCATATAGCATATGTGATATGACATATGTCATATACCATATGCGATATCACATGTCCTATACCATATGTGATATAACATATGTACAATATGTGATATAACATGTCGTATACAATATGTGATATACCATATGTGATATAACATGTCGTGTACCATATGTGATATAACATGTCATATACCATATGTGATATAACATGTCATATACCATATGTCATATGTGATATACCAGTCATAAACTATATGTGATATACCATATGTCATATACCATGTCATATACCACATGTCGTATACCATATGTTGTATACCATATGTCATATACTGGTGTGCTCGGTTAACCAGGTCTTATACTGAGGCCCAGTATGTGACTTCCAGAGCCTTAAAAATACTTTCTTCACAATGACCATTCCCTACATAGTAGTGCCTTGCAAGGAGACACTGTGGTTTAGTAGAGAAAGAGAAAACCCAAATGGTGCAATCTCTAGACCAGGTTCAAACACACAGCTGTACATGTCAGAGAACCACTTGACTATGTCACACCGTTTTGGGCGTGTCCAGCAAAGGTGGGTCAGAGCCTCCTGCAGATTTACACCGATCACATAGAGGAAATGGTAGCAAAGATTCTGTGCAGTTTAGTTTTTGAACAATGAAGCCTGTGCATCACCATGACCTGGATGAACTGATGCCGAGCATTAACAGAACAAGACCGGGTCCTGTTAAGGCCCTCCTCCCAAACACCATCCCCGACCTGTACACCCAGTTCCTCCTCCCAGGCGTTTTTCAGAGTGTGGCGTAAGTCACTTGTTCAGAAAATAGATTTACAATGTTTTGGATCCAGGTGGGCCCAACAAAAGCTCATAAATCCTTCTTCCTCCAGGGAGAGACTCAGTTAGGCACACGCTGACCAACATCATCCCTAATCTGTAAGTATGGCAAGAAACGTGTTGTGGGAGGACAGAACTTGTCTTGTGAAAGAGCAGGGTAACCAAACTGACAGATTTGCTTCAAAGTACTTTATAAATGTGGGAGATGTATTGCTGTTGACATGTTAAAATGTGTTGAACCATGTATAGAACTGATTTGCGGAGTTAGACCGTTTTTCCCGTTTTCCTTTCTTGATTTTTTGGCCGGCTTCCTTGGTGACGTCGCCGTTTTCCTTTCGGTGCCACTGAAACCAGTGGACGCTGCAGATTTTTACACGTTTTTGAAGCTTTGCTTTATATACTTCGCAACATCTTTAATCATACAGAATTGGCTGGGTGGTTACTGATATGTTTTCCAGGGGTATGGGTATCCCAAAACACAGATTTGAGCTCAGTTACCCGCCACTTTAATTGAGTAAATGAGGCAGATTACTGTTAATATACAAATCTTTCAAAGGGACTATACCTTTTAACCTCCAGCTGTCAAAAGAGGCATCTGAGAGGGATGGGGGGAATGCATGATTGTGATATACTGTAGTTCAGCTTTCAATACCATAGTTCCCACCAGGCTGGCTGGCAAGCTGAGTGAACTAGGACTGAACACCCCCCTGTGTGCCTGGAGCTGCCAGGGAAGAGGAGAAGAGGAAGGCCAAAGAGGAGGTTTATGGATGTGGTGAGGGAGGACATGCAGGTGGCTGGTGTGACAGAGGAAGATGCAGAGGACAGGAAGAGATGGAGACGGATGATCCGCTGTGGCGCCCCCTAACGGGAGCAGCCAAAAGTAGTAGTAGACTGTATGTAAATGTAAACTACTAATAAGACACGTTAGCCCATAGCTAACGGGTCTGACCCTTTAGTCGAGCGGTTAGTGATGTCGCCTTGTGGTGCAGTACACCCCGTATCGAGTCCCGCACCGGGCGAGAAAATAACCGGTTACATAAATTCTCTCGTCATTTTCAAATGCCTTGGGGAGCGCCACATTTATAGCTTATTATGACCGCTCGCCAGCCACTGGTGTAACCACTGTAAGGGCCAACATTCTTTTGGTGTGCACATATTTTATTTGTACTTGTATGTATATATATGGGTTTTTTTTAAGTTGAGCTGCTCTTGTAATGGGGAATGAGAGACAGGCTGCCACTGTGTGTGAATTGAGTGCCCCATGCTACTTTCTTTAGATCCTGAGTCCTGGTGTGACTGGTGTTCTTCAGTCCATGAACAACCATCTTAACAGCTGCTACACTGATCAGTACGTGCGGCCTCTGCAGGGATCTGCCTCCCCAGACGAGGTGCTCGATCCACTTCCAGCAGCTTGGAGAAATTGCCAGCGCCAAGCAGCTCAGGGATAAACATGGTCAAGAAGTCCGTTGGACGTCCATTCTCGATCTTCTCAGGTAGGCCAACGATTTTAGTATTCTGCTGGCTGGGGCGAGCCCCAAGGTGCATCACTTTCATGCCAAGTGCACCATTTCGTGCACGTCTGCTCAACAAGCGAGAGGCGGCGTTCATAGTCAGAGCTAGCATTTTCCACCTCCTTCCATTGGTTACTGAGACTCAACAAAGATGCCTGGGTAGATGCCAGAAATGCCTCTAAATCGCCATGTCGGTGGGTCATCGTCTTGCTCATACATCCTATTGCAGAGAGGATGTTTGTGGACTCTGCGTCAGGCTCATTGCCCGACTCTGAGTCTGCCACGGCCTGCTCGGCGAGCTCCAAAAGCGGTTGACCCTCAGTGTTATTTGGGGTTTCATCCTGCTTCTCCCCTCTTTCGGCTTTCGGTTTTCTCATCGTGAGGCTTTTAGACATGGGAAATAATTAAGAAAAACTAGCAAGTTAAATTATACATGAAGTATTTCGAGTATGGAGAGGAGCCCTGGAAAAACACGTCTACTCCATGCGGCGCTCACTAGCGCCCCCAAAATCCTTGCTTTCTAAATTTCATTCAATTTCTAAACAACAGTACACTGAACAATGAAACAGTGACTTGTGGTTGCTCTCAAAAAACGTTTTAAAAAAAGAAAGAAAGAAAAGATAAATATGGATAGACTGAAAATATAAAGAACATATCAATCGATGTCATTTATATACATAACAAACAGAATGTGTGTATGTGAAATTTGTAATTATGCAATCATAACAGAACAGTAATAACATGCCTTCACAATGGAGAAGCACAATAAAAACGTAGATATGGACCAACAACTACAGATGCTCAGTTTACAGCCATCTAAACTCTTTATGTGGTCAAACCTCTGTATCCTGCGGGTCTTGTAAGATGGCCGCCTCCAGCAGCAGGACGGCATTGTTTAGGTCTCCTTCCTTCGCCTTCTCCTGGCCCTCAACGAAGGCGTTGGGCCAGTCTCTGTATGGGTTGTTGGTGTGAAAGGAATATCCCTGGAAATTCAGGTGAAGATGTCATCAGTTAGACATTAAAAACGTACGTAAGGCGACACATCGCCACTAATAACCGCAGTAAGTGCTGGTGATCTAGTTTTTTTTTTCTAACTATAACCACTTCAGTTCAGTTCAGTTCAGATTGACAGATAAATCGATGTTCTCCTGCCAAGAGATCTGTTCTGCATTGACTTCATGTACCAGAATGCATTGCAGAGTTTCTCATTGGTGGAGATTAGAAAATGAACATCTCAGCCGATCAGCTTTCTTAGTTCTTCTGTCATCCACTGACATCAATGGAAAACAGGAGTAATCCAGTTTACGGTAGTGGGCTATGGTGATACAGACAACACTGACAAGTATTGTGTACATTATACTGTGGCACCGCAATGATTAATACATGTAAGTAAGTAAGTTAAGTTTACTTATATAGCACCTTTCACAGTTCGTTTGCCATCCAGCCCTTAATGGCTATCAAAAAATCACCAAGAACCAGCAGTTTATCAGGCTTGTGAGGGTTGAATGCAAAATAGAGTTACATATCATCTGCATACCTGTGATTGGAGGTGTCATCAAAACTACTAATCATATGCCCAAGAGGAAGCATATATAGGGCAAATAAAATTGGACCCAGGACCAAAACTTAGGGCACACCACAGCACAGGGCAGAAGAAGCAGATACAAACTGACCTACAGAAACAGAAAAACTCCAGTCTGACAGGTAAGAGGAGATCCACTCCAGGCCACTCCCAGGGATGCCCACCCACTGCCTGAGCCTGTCAGTCATAATGTTGTGGTCAAAAGTATCGAAAGGTGCACTGAGATCGAGTAACAGTAACATGGAAATAAGGATGAAAATTGGCAAAACCTCCCTTTAAAGACATTGTGAAACATCATTCAGGCTGTAGTTTGCTTCCGTAATGTGACGTATTTCCAAGTAAAACAGGATGTTAGGGTGGAACAAAACGTAGGGAGGGATGTGATTTGATGGGACAGTGCAAAACATTTAATATTATTGGTTGGAATTTTGCTCACTTACCTGCTCGCACTTGGTGATACAACCACAAAAACTTGTCTTTTTAGAGGAAGTTAAGGTGACTCGATTTTGATGTAAAACTAGAAGAGTGCACTCCGTAGAGTGCAGAGCCCCACAGGCATTTTCTCCCCTTCCCAGGTGCTCGGACTTAGTAACAAACCACCCGGGGAGGAGGGAAAATACGGAGGCACTGTCTGCGTATCTCCCCTTCTACGGTGCTCGGACACAAGTGGAAAACCAGCTGAGGAGTTGGCACTAAATTGCGGTATAAAACGTGTTTTTCAAAGGTTTTGAATCCCCGCAACCATGAGAATTCCTTGATCATACAGTCATAACTTTGCACAAAAATTATTACGCTGACAGGCCCAGTAGTATGCAAATTAGCGGCGGATTAGCAGATACACATACACACGGATAGAAAAAACCTTTTTCTGCCATTTCAAGACTTTTGCGCAGCGCCTAAGTCAGTTGATCAGAAAATATGGGGGGAAAGTTTTTAATATGCAGCACTTAAGCTAAAAAAATCTACCTAATAAAAATGTTTTGCCTGTCAGTCTGTGGATGCGCAGCCTTCTAGGTGGACCCTTGCACAAATGTGACCAAATCTAATATGAACTTGCACTTTCCCAAAACAAAAGGTTTGCTATGCGACCATTTCGGTCTAACCTTAACCCTGTCTTAATTTTCATAATATAATAAATTTGGATAGCGACAAGAGTATGCAACACTTCCTGTATTGACTGCAACCTAGAGGAAGTTGTTCCTTTATACCTTTTACATTTTTTGGATTATCAAAATTCTTTCAACAACTTTTGGCAGACAGTGCCCATTATGTATTCGGGTATGAGTGTTGAAAGTAAACGAGAAGTCGATCATATTTTGCAAGTCAGCAAATCATTCACTGCTGATGTCATCACAGGAGGAACACTGGATGAACCAAAAATAATTCGCTTTATTCACCTCGCCGCCATGTTTGTTTAACTGATATCATGAGGAGGATTAGACATGTTAGTGCCATTGCCGCCAATGTTAAAACTCCACTATAAAAATGCTATTTCAAGAGTAGGATTAATAACAATCACAGCTGGACATCACCTCAGTAGCTACAATAAAACATTTCCCATACCAGAGATGTTTTCCTACCATTGTCTGTGAATGTTCTCATTCATCCAGGTCATGGTTATCCAAAGGAATTGAATCGAGTGCAACTGGACTTGGTATATATCCGTGAAGACGTTTCGCCTCTCATCCAAGAGGCTTCCTCAGTTCGTGCCTTTCTGACTAGACCAAGCTAGTCTGACTGGCTGGTGATGAAACTCCGATATGTATCCTCTTTGGAGTCGTTATCAGAGCTATAGATGTCCATGGCTCTTTGTGTTCCGATGTGTAGCAATGCCCGTCGTTATCAGAGCCATAGATATGCATGGCTCTTTGTGATCCGATGTTAAGCAGCGACGGTCGTTGGAGCCATTAGTGACCGACCGTTGTTCTTGGAGGCTAGGCTTCTTGAGTCTCCTGGGTAGAGATGAAAGGACGGCATCGTAAGTGGGAGATAGGTGGTGTAGCAGACCTCCTCCTCTGTTGAGGGATGGTTTTTCCAGTTTCGCATAGATAGCTTCCTTCACCCCTCTTTAAAACCATCTATCTTCTCTGTCCAAAATGTGTACGTTGCTGTCCTGGAAGGAGTGTGTCTTCTCCTTTGGGTGTAGATAAACTGCTGAGTCTTGTCCTGAGGAGTGTGGCCTTCTGTGTTGGGCCATCCGTTTGTGTAGTGGTTGTTTGGTTTCTCCTGTGTATAGGTCAGTGCAATCCTCATTGCATTGTACAGCATACACCAGATTGCTGTTCCGGGTGTGTGGTACCGGTCTTTGGGATGAACCAGTCTTTGTCGGAGTGTGTTGCTGGGTTTGAAGTATACCGGGATGCGGTGTTTGTTGAAAATTCCCCTGAGTTTCTCGGAGACCCCAGAAACATACGGGATGACTGTGCTCTTCCTTCTGTTCCTTTTCTCCTCGTCGCTCACCTGGTTGGTCTTTCTGGAACGTGTTGCAGTTTTCACAAAGGTCCAACTGGGGTAGCTGCAGGTTTTTAAAGCTTCCCTCAGGTGTTTGTGTTCTTCTCGTTGGGCCTGAGTGCTGCTGGGCACATTGTCAGCTCTGTGTTGCAGAGTTCTGATGATGCTCAGTTTGTGTTCCAGCGGGTGGTGTGAGTCAAAAAGTAGATATTGGTCTGTGTGTGTAGGTTTCCTGTAAACCCCAATGTGGACGTCACAGTCCAAGAAGGGCAAACTGTTGTTCTTTACGTCTTCCCTTGTGAACTTAATGTTCTTGTCCTCTGAGTTGATGTGTTTGGTAAACGCTTGCACCTCTTGTGTTTGGATTTTGACCAATGTGTCGTCCACATATCTGAACCAGTGGCTCGGAGGTGTTCCTCTGAAGGAGTTCAGGGCCCTGTGTTCTACCTCTTCCATATATAAGTTGGCCACAATGGGCGATACTGGTGAGCCCATTGCACAGCCGTGTTTCTGTCTGTAAAACTGGCCCCTGAATTGGAAATATGTAGTGTTCAGGTAAAGGTTCAGTAGTTGGCAAATCTGGTCTGGGCTGAGGTTGGTCCTATCGTGGAGCGTGTCGTCCCGTAGCAAACGTTGCCTCACAGTTTCCACAGCCTCCATGATTGGGATGCAGGTGAATAACGAGGTCACGTTGTAGGATACCATGGTTTCATTTCCAGTTTTATGCCTTGGACCTTGTCCACAAAGTCAATGGAGTTTTGGATATAGTGAGGTGTTTCGCCCACTAAAGGGGTCAAGATGTTGGCTATATGTTTGGCAATGTTGTATGTGACCGAGTTTATGCTGCTGACGATGGGCCTTAGGGGGGTTCCATCTTTATGGATCTTAGGGAGTCCATATATGCATGGAATGTTATCTTGTGGGTAGAGACGGTGGTATTGTATCCGATCAAATCAATTTTATTTGCATAGCCCAATATCACAAATTACAAATTTGCCTCAGTGGGCTTAACAGCAACACAACATCCTGTCCTTAGACCCGCTCATCGGATAAGGATCCGATCAATGGTTCCTCCTTTCTGTAGTTTCTGTAGGTACTCTATTATTCTCCTCTTGTAACCACTAGTAGGATCGTGTCTCAGAGGTTCATAGGTGTCGGTGTCGCTGAGTAATGACGTGATCTTGGCGTGGTAGTCTGTTGTGTTGAGGATCACCGTGCATCTCCCCTTATCTGCTGGAAGGATAGTGATGTTTTCATCCTTGCTCAGGGCTGTCACGGCTTTCCTTTCCTCCATGGTTAGGTTGGAAGGAGGGAGTTTCACATTGGACAGAGCTGCTGATACCTTTAACCTAAGCTGTTCCGCCTCGGTTTCCGTTAGCTTGTTTTTCCTTATGGCTGATTCTGTGGATGTGATGAGGTCAACTATAGGTAGTTGTTTGGGTGTCATGGCGAAGTTCAGTCCTTTGGCTAAGACCTCCTTCTCTGGTTGGGAAAGTACCTTGTCCAACAGATTCTTGATCCATCTGTTCTGCGTTCCGTTTTGTGTGGGATGTTCTGTCTTTTGTCTCCAGGTGAGTATATCTGCTTGGCTAGTGTTGTTGGTTTGTCGCTGTAAGTTTTGAAACTTCCTTGTCTGCCTTTCTTTGGTTTTGTGTTGTTGAGATAGTTGGGCTTTCTTGGTGAAATCAGTGATCCTCTCCAAGACTGCACCAGGCAAGTGGGATGTTAGTTGCTGGAGTAGTTGGTCAGATTTCTCCTTCAGCCCTTCAATAGTGAAATGGACCTGTCTCACTCTTTCATTCAGGAGTTGATTCTGTTCTCTATGATTCTGTCTGCTCTATGTCCTTTCATTGTGGTACACAGGCGCAGGCTAGTGGGTATGAGCCTGTGTTGTCTGCATCTCAGATTGAATCGCAAGTGGTTTCTGTAGTCTGCAATCTTCCGAGCCATCCTTTCATATTCCCTCACCATTTTAAGGGTGTCAGACCCAAATTGTTCTGCAACATGTCTGTGAATGTTCTCATTCATCCAGGTCATGGTTATCCAAAGGAATTGAATCGAGTGCAACTGGACTTGGTATATATCCGTGAAGACGTTTCGCCTCTTCATCCAAGAGGCCTCATCAGTTCGTGCCTTTCTGAATAGACCAAGCTAGTCTGACTGGCTGGTGATGAAACTCAGATATTTATCCCCTTTGGAGTCATTATCAGAGCTAACGATGTCCATGGCTCTTTGTGTTCCGATGTGTAGCAACGCCCGTCGTTATCAGAGCTATTGATATGCATGGCTCTTTGTGATCCGATGTTAAGCAGCGACGGTTTTCCTACCATTGTTTTATTAATTTAGAATGAATGTAAGTCATTCACCTACAGTAATTTTATACCTTGAAAACCACGACAGTTAACACATCTGAAGTCTTTTATTAATGAGGGTCCCTTTTCCTGGTAGGCAGAAAAAGAGGTGGTATGTCTGGTATTCAACTTCCCCAAAATAGCAAGTCACTTCACTGTTCATATCCCCCCCACTGGCTCCCAGTTGCTGCCCTCATAAAACCTTGATGTGCCCTTACAAAACAGCAACTAAAATAGCTCCCGCCTACCTGAACTCCCTCATTCAGGTCAACACTCAGTCCCACTCACTACGCTCTGCCAATGAAAGCTGCCTGACACTTCCACCACAACGGGCCCCTAAATCACTAGCCAGACTCTTCTGTAGTTCCCTGGTGGTGGAACGAGTTACCAAACTCCATTCAGTCCACTGAGTCCCTCTCCATCTTTAAGAAATTAAAGACCCAGCTCTTTCATGAACACCTCCACACCTGATGGTATTAATAAAAATAAAAAACAAAAGAAAACAAAAAAACAACACTTCTATGCACCCTATGCATTGCCTTTGTGCACTGCCTGTTGACATCGATGTCGTATCGGACTTTAACCTATTTTTGTGGCACTTTGCATTGTCGTCTCCTGATTAGGTCCTTGCTTGTGTTGTATTAACTCTCAGATGTACGTCACTTTGGATAAGAGCGTCTGCTAAATGAAATTGCAATATTGTAAAGATGGGCACACACTGCTAACAGATAATGAGTCAATCAAAGAGAGGTGGAAAGAGCCGTACCAAGGGCCTTTTAAACCAGGACTCTAGCCCTCAGATGGATGTCCTCCAACAACTCCCTCAACAACCCAAACAGGAGGACATGTCAGCACCACCAAGGCTAAGAGAAGTCCAGGATGCCATCAGGAAGACGAAAGTAATAATAATAATAATAATACAAGGACCTAGAAGGAGGACAGTCATACTTGACCCCGAGTGACCGCTGATGATGATGGTGTGTGTGTGTGCGTGTGTGAGTGTACATATGTGTGCATGCGTCTTCTCCTGGATCGCCACCTTGCCGTGGTGGAGAATCTTGTGTGTACTAATGATCCCAAGAGCTATGCTGTCTGGAGCTTGGCTCTTGGTAGGGTCAGCCAAGGCGGATAGGTCAAAGGGGAGGTTCCAGATGAAGCACGATTCAACAAAGACCTCAACGGTGGAACTGGTGGAAGATAATGCCAGTGAAGGTGGATGAAGTCTGCAATAGAGGGTGGTCCCCAATTGTCTTGGGTCTCCATGGCATTGGACTCCGGCCACCCCCTGCCAAGTACTGTGTGGTGGTTGCAGGTGCATCAGCCATTCCACGTAAAAAGCTGTCACGCACAGGCGTCCTCCTGCAAGGATACCCACAAGTACCTAGAAGGAGGACAGTCATACTCGACCCTGAGTGACCGCTGATGATGATAATGATGATGATGATGTGTGTGTGTGTGTGTGTGTTCAATGTTGTTGACGGCAACCATATGTTTAGCTAACAGTTCAAGGACAAAGCAGTGCTGCCAGGGAGTACGGAACCTCTTATACAACCACACAGCTCATAACACTCATACCCCCCCACACACACACACACAAATGAGCCATACATGCCAATAACATGGCTAACATTCAACAACTAACCTCTTATCGGTGTGATGGCTGTTTCAGCATTTTTATCACAGGTTTCTTGTGTTTTGTGTACTCAACGTTAGCTTGAATAGACGCAATTGCCGCAAACAGATCAAAAATCTGTTTCTTCAGTGTTGTGGACCTGTGTTTCTCTGACTACGAGTGTTTGTTTCTTTTCCCATGATACTCTCTGTTCACCTCTGATGTGTGAATCGGATGGGTTTTGTCGAGCCAGCCACCTGAACACATGAGCCGGATGAGCTGCTCAGAGGACCGGTACTGGAAACAGCTTCTCTCAACTTAGTGCCCTTTAACTGTTGTAATGCTGTAGGGTAACTTTCCCAGTCAGAGTATTTACTCCCTGTCTGCCATCACTCCTATCCTTGGCTCTATATTCTACATAAGAGTTAAACAAATGAAGGTACATTTGTTAAAAAACGCAACTGAGTAAGTTAAGATTTTTTTTTCATGCAGAATGAACTGAACTACTTTGATCCTTCAGAAGAGAGGACAGCAGCTAGTCTTGGTTGTAGTAATCTAGAACCTGTACTGTATAACTTGCCTCGTGAGAGAAGTGAAAGAGCTGTGTTCAGCTGGTAGTCATGTTGGTGAAGCCCTGGGAAGCGATCGGTGTCGGTTCTGTTCTTTTTCAACCAGTTTTTTTCCCCCACCATTTCACCGCCTACATAACAGGCCATGAACCAGTTTACATAAAGAAATGCATCCGCTGGTCTGTGAAGTGTCAATTCAAACAGGCGCTCCAACCAACCAGAGGGGGCGCTAGTGCAGCGACCAGGACACACCCACATGCAGCTTCCCACCCACAGACATGGCCAATTTTGTCTGTAGGGACGCCTGACCAAGCCGGAGGTAGAAAAAATATCTTTGCATTAGTTAGAGAACACTAATCAGTGATAAATAATATCCTTACGGGTCATTCCAGAAAGTTGAATCAGTTCATCTGGACACAGAGTTTAGTGGAAGAAACGTTTCATCACTCTGACATCAGTGTCAGCGACTACAGGTGTCCCCACCCTTTTAGACAGCACAGTTGCATAACGACTGAAACCAACTATCAGTTTCATATGTAAATTCCTGTGACCATTAACTAGAGTTACAGCAGTCATGTGTACTGTTCACAAAGGACTGGGGAATAGTTGCAATCACAGCATTGTAAGATGGTGACAGATGTACTCTTAGCCCCCCCCCCCCGGCCTGTAGATGGTGTAGACTGTGGAGTCCTGGGGCATCATTCGTTAATCATTCGTATGTACAGATTTGTTCTTACACACCCATGGGCTTTGTTAGCCCTGAACTTTGTCTCAGAGACCAGTGAAGAATCAAGAGTAACCCCTGAATTTAGCCACCAACTGGCTAACACTGATGTCTTTTGCCAGCCTGGGTGATGGCTGGTTGCAAGAGGCAGACAAAAGCTTGTTTGCAGTCACGTGATTCTGATGACGCGCGAGATTCAGATGGAGGGCAGGAAGTGAAAAGCAGAATGGACGAGATGGAGCTAGTTTAGCCCAAACTGTGCTAGTCTAGAGGATATTATGAGAGAAAGGTGTAAACAGGAAGTAAGACATGTTGGACTTGATCTTGTGTTATGAAGAGGGATTTTTTTGATGAAGTGGTCACTACACACACGCGTGTTATCTGACTCCGCCCCTCCCGACCGCAGGCGACGGTTCGCGAGCCACTTTTTACGGCGTTTTCGGTAAATTTCTTGCATTTTCCCCCCTCATGAACAACAACTTTTGGTGCTCAATAAAACTCCTTGTGGTTTCTCAGTTAATGACGCCAAACATAGTCATTTCGAAAGTTTGCGATCGAGGGCAGGAAGTGGTTGTCTATGTAGAAAACCACTTCCTGCCCTCCGTCTATAGTTTGTGACATCATATGCAAACAACCTATAAGGTTGTTTGCATGTTAGGGGGAAGGAATTACAAATAACCATCATGCTTTGCGCTGACTGTCAGACAATCGTGAGAGCTAAAAAAATTCCATGGGTGTGTAAGAACAAATTTGTACATAAGAACGTTTGATGAATGAGGCCCCTGGCCTGATGAGGTAGCACTTCTGTGTTGTGCCATCCTCTTCGCCAGCATCTGTTTAGTTTCCCGGATGTACAAGTCACAGCAATCATGCCAGCACTTAACAGCGTACACTATATTGCTCTGTTTGTGCAATAGAGCAGTAGTGTATGCTGTTAAGTGGGAATCTTGACAATAATTGTAACTGAATTTTAGGTCATATAAGAATAGTTACATGGTACATGGAGTCAAACAAAGATGTCCCAATGTGTGACGTCCCATCACCCAGCTTACCATCTCCATTTGGGACACGCTTGGCGGGTCAGGGGCCTCGCTTTCCGACTCCTCCAGCCAGTTCCTCCGAGCGAGCTCCTCCCACTCCGCCTGCATCTTATCCCAGAACTCCGTGTCTGACTGAGGACGACAGAAGAAGAAGAATTACCTTGAGGTACTTCAGCACATTTACACTGATAAAATAAAATGGAACTTGGTGGGTGTCTTCTATACAGTTTTCAAGTTAAGTGAATTTTATTTGTGTAGCCCATTATCACAAATTACAAGTGTGCCTCAAGGGGCTTTACAGCTACACAACATCCTGTCTTATTGGATAAGGAACAACTCCCTAAAAAAACGGAGAAAAAATATGAAGAAACCTCAGGGAGAGCGACAGAGGAGGATCTCTCTCCCAAGACGCACAACATGCAATGGATGTTGTGTTTACACAATTTACACAATACAGCACTGAAAGAAGATAACACAATTATAATGGAATTATAAGACATATGATGAGGATGCCAGGCAGTGTCCGGGTGCCACCGGAACAGCCCAGGACCTGAGCCATGCAACCACCATCACTATGTAGACCTGACAGGAGGACAGAGGACACATGCACAGAAGAGAGACTCACATCACACCATTCACATACGCGAGCGAGGAGACAAGAAAACAGTCACGCCGGAGTGAGAGAAGGCTAGAACATTGCATGACGTGGAGTGACCAAGTGTTCCTGATTCCTGGTTCATCCTCAAGTTTTCAGAGAAAAGCTCCAGTGTCATCTTCATCCCTCCTCATCTTCTAATTTACAACGGCATCCACGAGAAAACCGTCG
Source organism: Lampris megalopsis (assembly GCA_022114975.2). Classification (NCBI taxonomy): domain Eukaryota; kingdom Metazoa; phylum Chordata; class Actinopteri; order Lampriformes; family Lampridae; genus Lampris; species Lampris megalopsis. The sequence continues at coordinate 37,676 of JAJHIY020000745.1, read as the reverse complement.
CTAAACTTCAAGATGCGAGTCACTGGCATTTATTCATCGGAGCCCTGCTCCATGGTCAGACACGTTTTGTTTTTCTTTTGTTCAAAACCACACATGTTGACTGAAATATGAAGAGCTAACAAAAACCTCCACACGGCAGGTGCACACGCGCAGGGAACCGGGTGTAAACATGGACCCTGTCAGGACGGGTTTGGCTCTAAATCCGTGTGGTGGAAAAGTGATGCCAACAGTTTCCACCCTGTTCACCTCAGTACTGAACCAGTATTACACAGTAACCGTGTAGTAGTACTGTGTTAGTACAGTGTGTCCACTGTGCAGTACTTGACACAACTGAACCAATGTCATTACATCTGAACACAACACTTACAAGATAATAAAACATATAATAAAAATGTTATCCTAATGTCTTTTCCCAGAAAAAGGTGCTTGTCACGTTGGACCAGACTAGAACAGACTAGTACAGACTAGTACAGACATCACATGTGTCTTCTCCAAAGATTTTCAATGACTTTTCCATGTCTCCATAACCTTTAGCTTAACTTCCCAGACCAAAAAAGACTGTTTTTAGAGGTGCGTTTAACATACTAAATGATGTTAAAAGTCGGGGTGCCCGGGTAGTGTAGCAGTCTAGTCCAGGGGTGGGCAGTCTTGTCCAGAAAGGGTCGGTGTGGATGCAGGTCTTTGTTCCAACCAAGCAGTTGCACACCTGTGTCTCCTAATCAAGTTCCTCAGCAAAGACTCTACTGGTTGATTAGTGGGATCAGGTCAGATCAACTGCTTGGTTGGAACAAAAACCTGCACCCACACCGGCCCTTTCTGGATAAGCTTGCCCACCCCTGGGTTACCTATCAACACAGGGATCGCTGGTTCAAATCCCCGTGTTACCTCAAGCTTGGTCGGGCGTCCCTACAGACACAACTGTTTGCAGCAGCCTCGCCCAGTACCGTCCATGCAGTGTCTTTGTCCACAGCGGTGTCTAAGTTTGTCTTCATTTGATGGCTGGGAGAGCTGGCGCTGGATAAGCTGGGAGAGCTTGGTCTGCTGCATCCTGTGGGCCCAGGGACCACGGCCCTGCCTGGAGCTGTGCCCGAAGGGGTAACACTGAGGGCAGTCTGGCAGGATGCGGAAGCGGGGCAGGCTAAGCTAACTGCTAGCCCATGCAGATCAGCAGTTCCGGTAACACCGAGGGCGGTCTGGCGGCAGCCTCACCCAGCCTTGACTGTGTTTTTAGTGTCGTCGTGTGGAGTGCAGGGAGGGATGTTGAAGGTGTCTGGCTGGGAGAGTTGGCGTTGGGTTGGATGAGGGAGCCTGGTCTGCTGCATCCTGTGGCCCCAGGGACTCCTGCCTGGAACCGCACCTGAAGAGGAAACACCAAGGGCGGTCTGACAGGACGCGGAAGAGGGGCAGGCTAAGCTAACTGCTAGCCCATGCCGACCAGCAGTTCCGGCAGTCATCCTGGTCCTGGCTGGCATTCGTTCTCTGGACAGTGATTTTGTTTAGTTTGGATCTGTGTGTTAGTGTGGGTGTATGTGTTCTTGTAGTTTTTGGATGTGTTGTTGTCTTTGTGTTGCATTGCTGTGGGCTGCGAAACGGCAGTTCGTTTCATTTCATGTGAGCAAGTGCATGAAGTGAAACGACAAAGTGTTCCTGATTCTGGTTCCTGATTCTGATCTGTACCTGCATTATCTAATTCAGGATCATGGGGGTTGAACTCTGTCCCAGCATGCACAGGGAGAAACCTTGAACAGGTCAACAGTCCATCACAGGACACACGCACGTTTCTTCTAATCAGTGTCGGCGTCCTGTGGCTTTTGACCTTTGACCTCCTTGCTTTCATCTGTTTGCAATCTCAGAAGTGGAGTTTGTTTGAATTTTGCTCTGATTAAAGTCACGCTACATGAGCGCTTTAGCTTAAGGACTAAGTGTTTAATTTAAAAGTGAGATTAGACAAACAATGGTTCATTTAGTGAGAGTAGGGGGCGGGACCTGCTATGCAGTCAGGCATGCGTCACTCAGAGGAGGGGAGGCTGTGATTGGTTCAGGTTTGCTGGCGTGGAAGAGATTAAACACATCCACTCAGTGTTTCCAAATGAAATGAGGTCTGGCTTTGAGCTGCAGCTCAAATCACTTCTCAGTCCTCTTAGACACACACACACAGCCGCACACACGGGCGCACACACGGGCGCACACACGGGTGCACACACGGGCGAGGTGGTGAGAACGGTGTTAAATGACAGGGTGACGGCTCGGGTTTCAGGGACAGTGTGGGACAGACAGCTGTTTCATATTCTTCATTCTCTCATCAGCATGTAACTTGTGTTCAGTTGTTATCTAAATCATCCTGTCTCTCTCTCTCTCTCTGTCTGTCTCTGTCTGTCTGTCTGTCTGTCCATCTTCTCTGTCTACGAGTCTCTCTGTCTGTCTGTCTGTCTGTCTGTCTCTCTGTCCATCTTCTCTGTCTATGAGTCTCTCTGTCTGTCTCTGTCCATCGTCTCTGTCTGTGTCTCTCTCTGTGTGTCTCTCTGTGTGTCTCTCTGTCTGTCTGTCTGTCTGTCTGTCTGTCTGTCTATCTCTGTCTGTCTCTCACTGTCTCTCTCTCTGTCTGTCTGTCTCTCTGTGTGTCTCTCTGTCTGTCTGTCTGTCTGTCTATCTCTGTCTGTCTCTCACTGTCTCTGTCTCTGTCTGTGTGTCTCTCTGTCTGTCTGTCTATCTCTGTCTCACTCTCAGTCTGTCTCTCACTGTCCCTCTCTCTGTCTGTGTGTCTCTCTGTCTGTCTGTCTGTCTGTCTATCTCTCTGTCTCACTGTCTCTCTCTGTCTGTCTGTCTGTCTGTCTGTCTGTCTGTCTGTCTATCTCTGTCTGTCTCTCACTGTCTCTCTCTCTGTCTCTCTGTCCGTGTCTCACTGTCTGTCTGTCTGTTGCTGTCTCGGTCTCTCTGTCTGTCTCTCCCTCCAATTCAAATTCAAATGTGCTTTTATTAGCATGACAAATATACATTGGTATTGCAAAGCATGTTCACATAAAGGACAAGAACAGTATACAATACAGAACACATGCAATACACATCTTTTTGCCATCGTCTGTGTGGCCCTGTGAGTGTGAGTGTGTGTGTCCGCTGCTGTGTGTGTGTGTGTACATACACACAGAGTGTTGTGATGCGTCTAGTGCAGCAGTGTGTAGTTGGAGGGAAGGTGCATGTGTTCTTCCAACCCGCTTGTGTCCCTCCTGCCCTTAGCTTGCTGCCGCTGGCTAGCCTCTGTGGCCAATAGGGCAGCATCCTAGCGTGTAAGCCCTCCCTTGCCAGTACATAGCCTCTCCTTCACCAAGACTCCTGCCAGGCCTCCCCGTGGCCACACGTGGTAACTGGGGTCTTGCGGCCCCAGGCTAACTGGGCAGGGGATCTCGGAGCAGCAGCGGGCCCCAGAGATATGGTGTGCAGGCCCACCCTGGTGGACACGCCCTGGCACCTATCAACCACTGCCCCGCTGCCTTGTGGGTGAGTCTGGAAGACATAAGGCTAAGGGAGCTTACCCCAACAGAAAAGCAAGCTGTGGCGGCACGCTTCGAGGCGGTTTCCGAAAAACTGGATTTCCGGCAGCCCCCTGCAGTTGTGTGGAGGTGCCGGTCGTCTAGGGACCCCCCTTGCCATCGGATCCATCTCCTCTACAATCAAGTCATGTGGCGTTGGGAGAAGGGCCCCCCCATGCCACTTTAAAAACCATCTCTGCTGCGCAGGTATCTTCTGCTATCTGAGTCCTCAAAGGACCCACAGATAGAAGAAGATGGTCATCATCGGGCACCATGGACAACCAGCCAGCCAGCAAGTGTGAGTGTGTGTGTGTGACTGTGTGTTTGGGGGGGGGCTGTCTGTGTGTGTGTGTGTGCGTGTGTGTGTGTGACTGTGTGTTTGGGGGGGGGCTGTCTGTGTGTGTGTCCGAGTGTTGTCCCGGTCCTCCCCGTTGGGAAGGAGTAAGGGGTATCACTCACTGTCCCTCAGACGGTGGCAGACTAGAACATACTGTGCAGCCACAGTACAGCTGTCTCTGTGTTCGCCTAGTATTGGGGGCAGTTTTCTGGGGTTCGGCAGGGCAGTGAATTTGGGGTGTCTCTCCTCAAATTTCTGAAAGTAGTAATCACGGCTTTCCCGGAAGTCTTGCATTCAGCTAAAAAGTGCAGCTCTGTCTCGACAACACTGTCTTCACACTGTTGACAGAAACGTTCGTCTTTTGGCATCCGGGTCTTTTTATGTCTGCCTGTTTCTGTTGCTAGGCGATGCTCACTGAGTCTGTTTCTATGGCGATGCTCACTGGGTCTGTTTCTATGGGGATGCTCACTGAGTCTGTTTCTATGGCGATGCTCACTGAGTCTGTTTCTATGGCGATGCTCACTGAGTCTGTTTCTATGGGGATGCTCAGTGAGTCTGTCTCTATGGCGATGCTCACTGAGTCTGTCTCTATGGCGATGCTCACTGAGTCTGTTTCTATGGCGATGCTCAGTGAGTCTGTACTTCGTCAGTATGTTTCTCAAATGTCTTTCTTTTATTTGAATGAGGTATCTGCTAATGTGTCCTCTCTGTCTAGGGCCAAATAGCGTTGCATCTGGCTTTGGGGTTTTGTTTTAGATTGCCGATATTCATAATAATTGTCTTTTAGGTTTGAGGGAATTTGTTGAAGCCGATATGTTGTGTAGTTTGGACCTGGTCCTGTGCCTCTGAAGTGTTAGTATGTGTTAGTGGAACACAGTGGCTGAGCACCAGGTTGGTAGGAGAGTTCTCGTCTTTGCTCAACTCTTGGTATTGCGAGGCTTTATAATGGAGAGAGGGTGGGTCGCTGCATGTTAGATGTTTCCAGAATGTGATTGCTCTGTTTTGAATGTTAATCAGAAGAGGATATTGGTCTCGTTCTGCCCTGCATGCATTGTGTGTGGTGTGCCGGTGGGCTTTAAGAATGTTTTGACAGAATCCAACATGCAGGGTCTCAGTTGGATGTTTTTCCCATTTATCTTGTTCTTGACTTTTATCTTCCCCCCATTTATTTATAGTTCTTAGCTCTCTCTCTGTCTCTCGCTCTCTGTCTGTCTCTGTGTCTGCGTGTCTCTCTCTCTGTCTGTCTCTTTGTCCGTCTTTCTCTGTCTGCGTGTCTCTCTGACTGTCTCTCTGTGTGTCTTTCTCTTTCTGTCTGTCTGTCTCTGTCTGTCTGTCTGTCTGTCTCTCTCTGCGTGTCTCTCTGTCTGTCTCTCTGCGTGTCTCTCTCTCTGTGTGTCTTTCTCTTTCTGTCTGTCTGTCTCTGTCTGTCTGTCTGTCTGTCTCTCTCTCTGTGTCTCTCTGTCTGTCTGTCTCTCTCTGTCTGTCTCTCTCTCATGCAGCCACTCATGTTCATGTCCTTCATGTCTCTGTTGTGATGAAGTTTGTGGTGTCGGTGTGAAGTGTTGTGTTTTGTGCAGAGGCAGTGAGACGTCGTGCGTCTCTCCTAAACCTTCAGCTGAGTCGAGGACACGAGAGGACACGAGAGGACATGAGAGGACATGAGAGCACCAGGAACATCCCTGTGAAAACACACTGTCAACCATGACTTACTGTCTTCTCTCTCTTCACCTGCCTATCACCCCTCTGTCCCTCCCATTTATCAGGCAGATAGTCTCTCAGACAGACAGAGAGAGAGACAGACAGCCAAAGAGACAGACAGACAGAAAGAGAAAGACACACAGAGAGACAGCCAGAGAGACAGACGGAGAGCAAGAGACAGAGAGAGAGCTAAGAACTAGATAAATGGTAAGAACCGTAAATAAATGGGAAGAAGACAGACAGACAGAGACAGAGGGAGACAGACAGAGGGAGAGAGACAGAGGGAGACAGATAGACAGAAAGAGACAGAGGGAGGGAGACACACAGAAAGAGCGAGAGAGTGAGACACAGAGAGAGAGAGAAAGAGACGTGTCAGCGTTTCTCAGGCTGGCATCATAAATCTGTCTGAGTGCTGATTCATAATGTTCTGAAAGATGAGCTGCAGGACACCAACACAGATGTGACAGGGGTCTGCTTTCCACTCAGACAGATGTGTGTGTGTCTGTGTCTGTGTCTGTGTGCGTGTGTGTGTGTGTGTGTGTGTGTGTGTGTGTGTGTGTGTGTGTGTGTGTGTGTGTGTGTGTGTGTGTGTCTGTGTGTGTGTACCTCAACAGCAGCCTTCGCTCTGACAAACTCTTCCTCCAGAGATCGGTTCCTGGTCAGGAGAGACCGTGCTCGTCTCCGCTGTCGTACTGCACTGATGTCCTACAATCACCAGATGGTCAGACACACACACACACACACACACACACACACACACACACACACACACACACACACACACACACACACTGCAAGGTCAGTGGACAGCTGTCCCCCGTGGGTGTAGGTGAGCAGCGCTGGTCTGTACAGGAGGCCAGATAGACGTCTCCACTCGTCAGAGAATGTCACCGTGTCTCTGCTGGTTACCATAGTGATTTTCCCCTCTTTCTCCCCAGTTGTACTTGGCCCATCATCCCTCTCTTCTGAGCTGTCCCGGTCGCTGCTCCGCCCCCTCTGCTGATCCAGGAGGGCTGCAGACTACCACATGCCTCCTCCCATACAGGTGGAGTCACCAGCCGCTTCTTTTCACCTGACAGGGAGGAGTTTCACCAGGGGGACGTAGCGCGTGGGAGGATCACGCTATCCCCCCGAACAGGCGCCCTGACTGACCAGAGGAGGCGCTAGTGCAGCGACCAGGACACATACCCACATCTGGCTTCCCACCCGCAGACACGGCCAGCTGTGTCTGTAGGGACGCCCGACTGAGCCGGAGGTCACACGGGGATTCAGACTGACAATCCCCGTATTGGTGGACAATGGAACAGACCGCTGCGCTACCCGGGCGCCCATGTTTATCACATCTTATTATATCTTGTATTATAATTTCCTACTTTATTCAATCTCATCTCATTTATCATGAATCTAATCTAATTTAATCTATCTGCTTTTATCTCAGCCCATCCTGGTTCATCGCAGCTGTCAGACGCTAACGGCCTGCTCCCTGCAAGGAGCATGTACTTGCATGCCTGGACTTTTACTTCTGCTGCACCGTCAGGCATGACTACAAACCACAAGTAGTACCAGCGCTACGGTGGACGTAGCAGTGGATGTTGTAGTTTAGTAGTGGTAGACAGTAGGAGCAGCAGTCATAGTAAATGCAGTGGTAATAGATTGTCATGAAGGAGACGGTGACCTGTGAGGAGGAGACGAGGTCCATCTCATCAAAGCTGCGAACTTCACAGTTCTTGTTGGACGGGTCGGTTCTGAACTCTGCAGACCTGCAGCACAAAAGAAGAGTCAACGAAATGAAACGTCATCACAGGAGTGAAAGTTTCTGTGATCCCTCTCACTCCTGTAATGTCACCAACAGCCTCAACAAACGGATCACGAGTCACGTGCTGTGGCGGGACGTGTGCTGACATGTGCAGTACGTCATACTGGTTCTGTTCTCTTTACCACAGGAGTTCGCTGGAGGAGTGGTGGGAGGTGCATCTCTTCTCGTATTTCCTCCTCCAGCCTCCGCCGACGCCAGCGTCCAGCTGGAGGTTCACCTCCTCCCATCTCTCCAGCGGGGAGCAGAGACTTACTGGGTGACATGGAGATGGAAAACAGCAGGAGAACATTAGAGAAGGTAAACACCAGACTGTCCCCAAGACTTGAATTCAAGCTTTGGGTATTCGTTAATTTTTCCAAGTGAACATGTGAATATTGTTGTCTGCCTGTCAGACGATGAAAACTAATCAAGGCCTCAGACAAGTGGCGGTGAATGAATGCAGTCACGGCGATCATGTGTTCCCTTGACCGAGCTTTTGAGCTGGTGCTACGAATCAGGTGACTGTTGTCAGGGCAGGTTCACACGGTCCTTAATGTTTCTGACAAAGCAAATGACAAACGAAGCAACACGCACTGCTGACACTGAAACACAGTCGTATTTGAGTAGGTAGCTTTATGTTCAAATATTTTGACAATAATGCACGTCTTCAATGCTTAATGCATACTCGATAATCCAGGGAAGGAAATCACAGGAAGTTGAATCAGTTCATCTGCACACAACGTTTATTGAGAGAAACGTTTCCTCATCATCTCAGTGACCTCTTCAGTCTGATCTGACTGCAGCTGTCCCCACCCTTATAAACAATACAGTGGTATAACCACCCAAACCAGCGTTTGGTTTCATATGCAAATTGCTGTGACCATTAACCATTAGAGTTAGACCATTAGAGTTACAATGGCCACCCCCCCCCTCGGTTCAGGGATGGTCGTTCCCTCTTCACATAGATGGCCTCTTCGACTCCCCGTTCAAACCAGCGTTCCTCCCTATCAAGGCTGGTCACATCCTCATCCTTGAAAGAGTGGCCACTGGCCTGTAGATGGTGTAGACTGTGGAGTCCTGGCCTGTAGATGGTGTAGACTGTGGAGTCCTGGCCTGTAGATGGTGTAGACTGTGGAGTCCTGGTCTGTAGATGGTGTAGACTGTGGAGTCCTGGTCTGTAGATGGTGTAGACTGTGGAGTCCTGGTCTGTAGATGGTTCAGACTGTGGAGTCCTGGCCTGTAGATGGTGTAGACTGTGGAGTCCTGGCCTGTAGATGGTGTAGACTGTGGAGTCCTGGCCTGTAGATGGTGTAGACTGTGGAGTCCTAGTCTGTAGATGGTGTAGACTGTGGAGTCCTGGCCTGTAGATGGTGTAGACTGTGGAGTCCTGGCCTGTAGATGGTGTAGACTGTGGTGTCCTGGCCTGTAGATGGTGTAGACTGTGGAGTCCTGGTCTGTAGATGGTGTAGACTGTGGAGTCCTGGCCTGTAGATGGTGTAGACTGTGGAGTCCTGGCCTGTAGATGGTGTAGACTGTGGAGTCCTGGTCTGACGTGTCAGCTCTCCTGTATTGTGCCACCCTCTTCGCCAGCGTCTGTTTGGTTTCCCCAATGTACAAGTCACAGCAATCCTCTCGGCACTTAACGGTATATTTCCCCCCATTATCCAAACCGCTTATCCTGCCCCCCGAGAATCGTCACCTTAACGTGGTGGAGGGGTTTGTGTATCCCGGTGATCCTGGGAGCTGTGTTGTCGGGGGCAATAGCCCCTGGTAGGGTCTCCCAAGGCAAATTGGTCCCAGGGGAGGGGTCAGGCTAAGAGTGATTCCCAAAAAACCCAATGAATTTACACCAGCAGAGTTACAGCACCTCGCCCAAAAAGGAACACTGGGGCCCCTCCTGGAGCCAGACCTGGGAGGGGAGCTCGCCGGCGAGCGTCTGGTGGTCGGGTCTTGGCCCATGGGGCCTGGTCGGGCCCCTCTGCCTCAGTCCCAGAGCTTAGCGACTGATCATAGACCCACCACCTGTGTGCCAGGTTGTGGCTAGGGGCTGCCAGACTTCACTGCCCTGCCCCTGTCACCTCTTCCTGATCACCACAGGGCTTTGGCCCAGATTGTTTATGGGTTGATCCTTGTGGGAGGATGCCTGCGCGTGACAGCTTTCTATGTGGCGAGGCTGATCTGCTTGCAGCCACCACACGGTCCTTCGCAGGGGTTGTCAGAGTCCAATAGCATGGAGAGCCAAGGTGATTGGAGACCCCACCCTCTGTTGCGGCCTTCATCCGCCTTCACTGGCATTTTGACCTGAAGACATCTTCCGCCAATTCTGCCATTGAGGTCTTTGTTGGATCGCGCTTCATCTGGAATCTCCCCCTTTACCAATCCACCTTGGGTGACCCTACCAGGAGCCAAGCTCCAGACAACATAGCTCTTGGGATCACTGGCACACGGCATGGTGGATTCCAGGAGAAGTAACACACATACACACACACACAACACAAACACAAAAACAAACACATAATGAAAAACCCCATTCAAGTACATATAGACTGGTAGACATGTATTAGGACTGACCTGAGTCCAGTGAGTTCCTTTCTGGGGAATGGGGACTCAGGGGGAGGCCGGGGCGCTCCACCTCCACCTGGATCAGCTCTGTCTCCTCAGGCCTCCTCCTGGCCACCTCCTTCCTCCTCTCTCTACTCCCACCACCCGCCCCTGGCTCACTCAGATCCACCAGGTCTACTGCTGTGGACAGAACTGTGGGTGGGAGGGGTGGGGGTATTATTTATATTTCATCAAGTCTGAACCTGGTTCTTATCAAATCCTGACTACAGACAAAAGCACCTCTAATAGTACTAACATAGTACCACAGTACATACTGATACACATGGTACACAGACAAAAGTACCTCTAATAGTACTAACATAGTACCACAGTACATACTGATACACATGGTACACAGACTACAGTACCTCTAATAGTACTAACATAGTACCACAGTACATACTGATACACACAGTACACAAACAGTACCTCTTACAGTACTAACTTAGTACCACAGTACATACTGATACACATGGTACACAAACAGTACCTCTAACAGTACTAACTTAGTACCACAGTACATACTGATACACATGGTACACAAACAGTACCTCTAACAGTACTAACTTAGTACCACAGTACATACTGATACACACGGCACACAGGCAGCAGTACCTCTGACAGTACTAACATAGTACCACAGTACACACTGATACACACGGCACACAGGCAGCAGTACCTCTGACAGTACTAACATAGTACCACAGTACACACTGATACACACGGCACACAGGCAGCAGTACCTCTGACAGTACTAACATAGTACCACAGTACATACTGATACACATGGTACACAGACAACAGTACCTCTAACAGTACTAACATAGTACCACAATACATACTAATAACCATGGTACACAGACAACAGTACCTCTAACAGTACTAATAGTACCACAGTACACACTGACACACATGGTACACATACAACAGTACCTCTAACAGTACTAACATAGTACCACAATACATACTGATACACATGGTACACACACAACAGTACCTCTAACAGACTAACACAGTACCACAGTACACACTGGTACTGATAGGCATGGTGGAGGAGGAGAAGAGAGGTGAAGGAGAGGAACCTGGAGGAGGATGGAGGGAGGTGTTAATTACAGATGGAGGTTACCTGCTGTGCTGGAGGAGAGCGGCGGGACCACAGGACCATCGATCCGGCTCTCAGACAGGAAGTCATCTATGGATGGACTTAGCAAAGGACGACTCTCCTGCTGTTCACCCACCAGCTGACAGACAGAAATGAAGAGTTGTTTATCAGAGTAGATAAACCCCACAGCCAGCAGGGGGCAGGTGTCTCTGTCAGCAGAGGAAACCATTAGAAGACCACGGCATGAGGGTTTTCTGAAGACGTGAGGCTAGCAGGCCCAGTAAAAACATGATGCAAATCAAAACAGCGCCTTGCTGGTGCCAGTCAGCTGCAGCAGAGAGGGCCCCCTCCTGGTCTGATGTGGCTGTGCGTTTGTCTGCAGTTAGAATGTTTGTCAAGTGTTTCATAATATCTGAACCCGTCAGTCCTGCATTTCTTCACACACAACATCAGACACCGTTCGTGTTTGGATGTTATCTGGATTACGAACCGTCCCATCACATCCTGTCCATCTGTCCTTCTCGTTTACATCAGTGACCCCATCTCATTGTCACGCGATGCAGATGAAACGAGTGAATGGGCAGATGTGAAGTCGTCAATCACCAAACGTGACGGGTTTGAAAGAAAACTTGAAAAGTTCTTTCAAGGACTCGTGGCCTTCAGAGACACCAATGTTGTTCTGCAGCAACCATGAGATGTTTACAAATCTCTTTTTTGGGGGGGGGGATTTTCCCCCCTTTTCCTCCCCAATTTTACCCGGCCAATTACCCCACTCTTCCGAGCCGTCCCGGTCTCTGCTCCACCCCCTCTGCTGATCCAGGAGGGCTGCAGACTACCACATGGCTCCTCCCATACAGGTGGAGTCGCCAGCCGCTTCTTTTCACCTGACAGTGAGGAGTTTCACCAGGGGGACGTAGCACGTGGGAGGATCACGCTATTCCCCCCAGTTCCCCCTCCCCCGCGAACAGGTGCCCCGACCGACCAGAGGAGGCGCTAGTGCAGCGACCAGAACACATACCCACATCCAGCTTCCCACCCGCAGACACAGCCAATTGTGTCTGTAGGGACGCCCAACTAAGCCGGAGGTAACACGGGGATTCGAACCGGCGACCCCCGTGTTGGCAGGCAACGGAATAGACCGCCACGCTACCTGGACACCGATATTCACAAATCTGCCTGGACTATACTGGACTCCAGTATCCCAGTACAGTTACCAGTGTATTTGTAAGGCCGTGTACTGGTGTGACGGTGGCCGTGAAGCCCCTGATACCATGACAGACGGTCTGTGGACCGGCTGATCTAATCCTAATCCACGCATCCAGCCAAACCACAGGTGACGTTTGAAGCAGCCATCTGCACCGCTGGCGTGTGCTGCCCAGAGCCTTTCTGTCAGCCACAGCCATGTTGTTAGTATCACCTCCTCACTTAAAAACACACGACACATGCTCGTCCTCGTTTCAGAGTTGTGGATTTGTAAGATTCAGAGAAGACAAAATGTACTGACAAAAAAAATTTAACCACACCTCTTTTTTTTTGTTTTTTTTGTTTTGGATTTTCCAGCGCCAGCTCTCGCCGCCATCAAACGAAGACAAAACTTCAATTGCAGACGTGGACAAAGACACTGCATGGACAGTGCTGGGTGAGGCTGCTGCAAACGTGAGTTCACGCCGCCATCTTCCCACACTGGGAGCGGATGCTGGACTGTAACGCACGGCAACATGGTGCAAGGATCTGTACTGAACATCCGGCAGCTGAAAGTGTCCCGGATCTCCCGTGGCCTGCATCCTTACCAGACACGTCAACCACTGAGCATGCTTTGGATGTTCTGGACCGGCCCAGACGAGAGCGTGGAGTCCTGCCAGTTATCACATGGAAACGTGAGTGACTTGTCCGGTTTCTCTGGGGAGTAAACTCAATACTAACACTACAATTAAGTTTTAAAATGTTGAATACAATGAAAAGCTAGCAGAGAGGGCAAGCTGAATTAATGCATACTTCACACACACACACACACACACACACACACACACACACACACACACACACACACACACACACACGTCATATCTGACCAGAGTAATCCTGTTCATATTCATTCCATTCTCTATGTAATCCAATGCAGCTTGAGTGCAGGAAGGAAAGCGAAGCCTGCTACAGGTTCATTTCTGAGAGATCACATTGAAGTGGCTTCTTTTAGTGTCACTGTTGCTGTTGATCATATCTCATTTACATTTCAACTGACAATGACAACAAACTATCGCCTGCAAGAGTGATGAAACATACAGTCGAATGACATGACGACTTTTTCGATGTAATAAGATGTCATCCGTTTGAAAGACAAAATTCTCTACTGTTGGAAATGAACTGAAAAATCTTGTTTGCAGGGAAAATTAGGTATTAATAGTGTTTGATTGAACACCCAGCCACTGAGGATGCACAAGCCAGTGCATTCTTAGTGCCGGTCCCAAGCCCAGACAAATGGGGAGGGTTGCATCAGGAAGGGCATCTGGCATAAAATCTTTGCAAAATCAAATATGCAGATCATAAATCAGATTTCCATACCGGATCGGCCGAAGCCTGGGTTACCAACGACCGCCACCGGTACTGTTGTCCAGCAGGGTGCCAATGGAAATTATGCTACTGTTGGGTATGGGAGGAGGAGAGGGGGAAGGCATGTGCAGAGGCAGCAGGAGAGGAGGAAGGGTAGGAGTGAGGAGGTGAGAGTGGGAACTTTGAATGTTGGCACTATGACTGGTAGAGGGAGAGAGCTGGCTGATATGATGGAGAGGAGGAAGGTAGGCATACTGTGTGTGCAAGAGACCAGGTGGAAGGGGAGTAAGGCCAGGAGTATCGGAGGTGGTTTCAAACTCTTCTACCACGGTGCGGATGGGAGGAGTAATGGGGTAGGGGTAATTCTGAAGGAAGAGTATGTCAAGAGTGTGGTGGAGGTGAAGAGAGTGTCAGACAGAGTGATGAGTATGAAGCTGAAAATCGAAGGTGTGTTGATGAATGTTATCAGCACATATGCCCCGCAAGTTGGGTGTGAGATGGATGAAAGAAGAATTCTGGAGTGAGTTGGATGAAGTGGTGGAGAGGGTATCCAAGAAGGAGAGAGTGGTGATTGGAGCAGATTTCAATGGACATGTGGGTGAAGGGAACAGAGGTGATGAGGAGGTGATGAGCAGGTATGGAGTCAAGGAGAGAAATGTGGAAGGACAGCTGGTGGTTGATTTTGTGAAAGGATGGAAATGTCTGTGGTGAATACATATTTCAAGAAGAGGGAGGAACACAGGGTGACGTACAAGAGTGGAGGAAAGTGCACACAGGTGGACTATATCTTATGTAGAAGGCGTGATCTGAAAGGAATTGGAGACTGCCATTGGTGACAGGGGAGAACGTAGCTAGGCAGCATCGGATGGTGGTCTGTAGGATGACTTTGGAGACCAAGAAGAGGAAGCGAGTGAAGACACAGCCGAAGATCAAATGGTGGAAGTTGAAGAAGGAAGACTGTTGTGTGGAGTTCAGGCAGGAGGTAAGACAGGCACTGGGTGGTAGTGAAGAGTTGCCAGATGGCTGGACAACCACTGCAGAAATAGTGAGGGAGACAGCTAGGAAGGTACTTGGTGTGTCATCAGAGGAAGGAAGACAAGGAGACTTGGTGGTGGAATGAGGAAGTACAGCAAATTATACAGAGGAAGAGGTTGGCAAAGAAGAAGTGGGATAGTAAGAGAGATGAAGAAAGTAGACAGGAGTACAAGGAGATGCAGCGTAAAGCAAAGAGAGAGGTGGCAAAGGCAAAGGAAAAGGTGTATGGTGAGTTGTATGACAGGTTAGACACTAAGGAAGGAGAAAAGGACTTGTACCGATTGGCTAGACAGAGGGACCAAGCTGCGAAGGATGTGAGGCAAGTTAGGGTGATCAAGGATAGAGATGGAAATGTGCTGACAAGCGAAGAGAGTGTGCTAAGAAGGTGGAAGGAGTACTTTGAGGGGCTGATGAATGAAGAACATGAGAGAGAGAGAAGGTTGGATGATGTAGGGATAGTGAACCAGGAAGTTAAGCGGATTAGCAAGGAGGAAGTGAGGGCAGCTATGAAGAGGATGAAGAGTGGAAAGGCAGTTGGTCCTGATGACATACCTGTGGAGGCATGGAGGTGTTTAGGGGAGATGGCAGTGGGGTTTTTAACTAGGTTGTTTAACACAATCTTGGAAAGTGAGAGGATGCCTGAGGAGTGGAGAAGAAGCATACTGGTACCGATTTTCAAGAACAAGGGTGATGTGCAGAACTGTAGCGACTACAGAGGTATAAAGTTGATCAGCCACAGCATGAAGATATGGGAAAGAGTAATAGAAGCTAGGTTAAGAGGAGAGGTGATGATCAGCAGCAGCAGTATGGTTTCATGTCATGAAAGAGCACCACAGATGTGATGTTTGCTTTGAGAATGTTGATGGAGAAGTATAGAGAAGGCCAGAAGGAGTTACGTTGTGCCTTTGTGGATTTTGAGAAAGCACATGACAGGGTGCCGAGAGAGGAGGTGTGGTATTGTATGAGGAAGTCTGGAGTGGAAGAGAAGTATGTAGGAGTGGTGCAGGATATGTATGAGGGAAGTGTGGCAGTGGTGAGGTGTGTGGTTGGAATGACAGATGGGTTCAAGGTGGAGGTGGGATTACATCAAGGATCGGCTCTGAGCCCTTTCTTGTTTGCAATGGTGATGGACAGGTTGACGGATGAGATCAGGCAGGAGTCTCCATGGACGATGATGTTCGCGGATGACATTGTGATCTGTAGCGAGAGTAGGGTGCAGGTGGAGGAGAGCCTGGAGAGGTGGAGGTATGCACTGGAGAGAAGAGGAATGAAAGTCAGTAGGAGCAAGACGGAATACATATGTGTAAATGAGAGGGAGGACAGTGGAATGGTGAGGATGCAAGAAGTAGAGGTGATGAAGGTATACGAGTTTAAATACTTGGGGTCAACTGTCCAAAGTAACGGGGAGTGCAGTAGAGAGATGAAGAAGAGAGTGCAGGCAGGGTGGAGTGGGTGGAGAAGAGTGTCAGGAGTGATTTGTGACAGAAGGGTACCAGCAAGAGTTAAAGGGAAGGTTTACAGGATGGTAGTGAGACCAACTATGTTGTATGGTTTGGAGACAGTGGCACTGATGATAAGACAGGAGGTGGAGCTGGAGGTGGCAGAGATGAAGATGATAAGATTTTCACTGGGAGTGATGAAGAAGGACAGGATTAGGAACGAGTATATTAGAGGGACAGCTCAGGTTGGATGGTTTGGAGACAGAGCAAGAGAGACAAGATTGAGATGTCTTGGACATGTGTGGAGGAGAGATGCTGGGTATACTGGGAGAGGGATGCTGAATAGGGAGCTGCCAGGGAAGAGGAGAAGAGGAAGGCCAAAGAGGAGGTTTATGGATGTGGTGAGGGAAGACATGCAGGTGGCTGGTGTGACAGAGGAAGATGCAGAGGACAGGAAGAGATGGAAGCGGATGATCCGCTGTGGCGACAGCTAACAGGTAGTAGTAGTAGTAGTAGTAGTAGTACATTGGTGTTCGGTTGATAAAAATATTTCCACTGACTTGATCCTCTTTATTTCTCTATGAATATATAAAATAATGATCTTAAGGTGACAGTCGTTCTCCAGAATATTTATATATAGAATATTTTATTTTATTTTATGTCATGGGGATGAGTGGATTTTTGTCTGAATCTGTAAACTTTTTTATTTCAAATTGTGTACCATGATCAGAAGTGGTCAACCCTCCTGTATATTATATCTGTTATTCAAAGAGAGTTATCCAAATATAACTCTGATCCATATTTACACTAAATGGGATTCAAAATCATCAAATAGACTGATTTCTAAACAAAATGAGTGTGTTTTGATAATTACAACTTTATTGGTCCATAAAGACAAGAGATGTTGGTTGCAAAATTAAAGTAAAAACATGTGACAATCACTTGTAGAAACACAGTCTGTTAAAATGGCCGATGATGGTTCATTTCCTGTCAGCAGCATCCGGTCTTTCTACAAATCAATGCGTGTTAAGGTGTTTTGATTGTTAAACTACAACCTCGGCCCACTTAACGAAACTGACCAGTTAGCTGTTTAGCCACCTGAGCCAACTGTGAGCAACGTGCAGCTAGCATGTCAATGTTAGCCAGCTGGCTAGCTAAATACTGTTGGTGAGCATCTCGGTGTTTACTTTTAAATGTTTTAACCCATCTACTACAAATCGAATAGTGTTTAAATTACTCCCGACCATTGTCTCGAGCATATGGGAGTTTTTTAGGTGGGAACTGATTTCTCGGTAACATTTTATAATAACGAAATATAATCAAATCAATTTTATTTGTATAGCTCAGTATCACAATAATTTACAATAACTTTATAGTAACTGATTAATTCAGTAGTTACTAGTTGTTAGGTAAGTATTTTTGTGTGAGCTCATGTAAAGTGAGGACTATCTAGGCCTCACAAAGCATTTACACATAAGACTGAAAGGCCAGCAGCACCTTGAGACTCACAAAAGTCTAAAGTAGTGTGGCGAATTCTACTAGTGTTCCTGCTCCAAGTTCATTTGCATATTACCCACGATGCAACTGAAGTGTCGATGTTTTGGTTACATTGTGGGATATTGAACATGTTAAAAACGGGCATATCTGTTACAGATAGCGGGGATGTGGTGGAAGGTAATGGGGACGTTACGAGAGAAGTTGTATTAGACAACATGCTATTTCCCACCATGAGGGTAAAGAGTAGGCAAATAGATAAGCTCGCTTCTGTGGCCAAGAAAAGGATCAAGCTGAGACCAGTACTAACTTGTGTCTAGCTTATGACTGGCTTGACTTGCGGTCATTAAAAGCTTGCTTGTTAACTCTGAAAGGTTTGCTGAGAAGTCCATTATTTGACCACGTCACAGTATCATAAGATCCTTAGAAAGTGTAAGCACATGATTAACACACTATTTACATGTACATTTGTGCATGATTTAATCATGAATTGTAGTATTAATGAGTATTTATAAAACATCTATTGACACACTCACTAACATTGGTGCATGTCTTGCTTTACTAATGAGGAATTCAGTAGTTAGCAATACGTAAGTAATGCTTCATAGTGTGTAGTTATTATGAAGTGTTACTGGGAGGGAAAAAACATTTAGAATATCTCAAACACTATGCTGTGCTCTGGAAGAAATGTTAAGTTTACATCATTTGTAGTAAATGGGCACAAACAAGCAAAAGCAGCAGTTTGGTCCTTCACGTGAGCATCGTGTGGTTGTGGGAGCTGCTGTGTTGTCAGGTTTTCTCAGCTACGAAGCAAAGACATGCAGAGGAAATGCAGCGCAGTGCCGCTTGTCAAACAAACCAGGACGTTTTCTGGCCACTTCTTGTGGCCGGTTGTCATGCCAACCTTGGTTGTCACGGTGAGGAGGGTGTTTCCTTCTGAGGGTGTCTTTTTACCAGGAAGCTCCTTCAGCACCATGGAAACGACCCTTTCCCTTTTCCCCTACAACAGTGAGATATCGACAACGGTTGGCATCAGTGGAAACAGGCGATCATCTCCCAAACCCTGAAGAGAACCTCCTCCGGTCTGGAGAGGACTATCACTTTGTCTAGCGAGGAGAATATTAACACTTACACTTTAGCACGGATTTTACTGAAGGCGCCTTGCAGCTGTCTTGAACTCTGTTTCTATTGCTTTCTGAATACAGTCGCTAGTTGTGTTGGTTTCTCTTGGTTAGTATCTGAATTTGTGTTGTGCTCCTCTTTCTCGTACAGGAAAAAAGGGGCGGGAGCAGGAAATACACGATGGACAACGCTACAGCTCACTGCTATGGACGTCAGATATGTAATCGGGTGGTAAGTTGAAAGTCAATGTTAAACCAATGTAATCAGTCCAGTCGATGCAGACCTCCTCCAAACCCAACGTACCTCCAGTTCAGAGTAAAACCAGGTCCTCCTCTCTGTCTTTCCCTGATAATAACAGTGTGTCTGCCTTTTCAATCACGGCAGTAAGGCCCCGGCATTAGAATGGTAAAAACACCCGTGATGGAAACAGCTTGTCATCCCAGAGAAAAACACAAAAGTGATTTGATGGAGTGAAAACTTCCTCCCGGTTCTTAGCAGGCAGCCTACTTGTCCGTCTGAGTGAAAACTTAGCAATAAAATAATGAGAACACCACCCGTGAACCCCTTATTAGATGTGGAGTCAGTACAAAAATGAATGATGACGGGAAATTAAAACCAGACGGTAGCTTATGACTGACTGATAAGGCCTGAACGTTATTCTGTAACATGGCTCAACTAGACCGCATCACTCTCCAGCTGAATAACCGGGCTTAAACACAAGAACCGAATAACCGGGCTTAAACATAAGAACTGAATACCCAGTCTTAAACATAAGAACTGAATAACCGGGCTTAAACATAAGAACTGAATAACCGGTCTTAAACATAAGAACTGAATAACCGGGCTTAAACATAAGAACTGAATAACCGGGCTTAAACATAAGAACTGAATAACCGGGCTTAAACATAAGAACTGAATACCCGGTCTTAAACATAAGAACTGAATACCCGGGCTTAAACATAAGAACTGAATAACCGGGCTTAAACATAAGAACTGAATAACCGGGCTTAAACATAAGAACTGAATAACCGGTCTTAAACATAAACAATACAGTGACTTGTCCAGGAGCTGGAACATGTGACTCCAGAGTAGCAGGACATGGAGGACGCAGGTAAGCTGCGGGTGGTCCTGGGAGGAGGACCAGCGGCGAGCATTGCAGCAAGATTTATATTATCTTGCCACAACCTGAGAGACAGTGGGGGACGGCACCTATTGTACTGTTGTTGTTTAATATCATAACCATTGTTGTTGTTGCTGTTATTATTATAATCATTGTTGTGTTGTGTTGTTGTTGCTTTACATGCTTTGGCAACATGTACACAAACGTATGTCATGCCAATGAAGCACATATTGAATTGAATTGAATCGACTTGAGAAAGAGCGAGAGAGAGAGAGAGAGAGAGAGAGACATATAGACATAAACACAGAGACAGAGAGAGACATATGGACCTAGAGAGAGACAGAGACATATAGACATCGAGAGAGACATATAGACATCGAGAGAGACATATAGACATCGAGAGAGACATATAGACATCGAGAGAGACATATAGACATCGAGAGAGACATATAGACAGAGAGAGAGACATATAGACAGAGAGAAACATATAGACATACTAGAGAGACAGAGAGAGTGAGAGACATATAGACACAGAGAGAGAGAGAGAGACATGGGGGGGCGGGGCTCAGCTGTGAACTGTTCTTTCGTTGATGTGTTGAAAAGGTGAACAGCTCCAAAGAGCAGACTGACATTTCCTTCTCCCTCTCTCTCTCTCTCTCTCCCTCTCTCTCTCTCTCTCTCTCTCCCTCTCTCTCTGTCTCTCTCTCTCCCTCTCTCTCTCTCTCTCCCCCCCTCTCTCTGTCGCTCTCTCTCCCTCTCTCTCTGTCTGTCTCTCTCTCTCTGTCTCTCTCTCTCTCTCTCCCTCTCTCTCCCTCCCTCTCTCTGTCTCTCTGTCTCTCTCTCCCCTTTACTCTTACTGTCTTCACTTCTGTCACATCTCCTACATCCTCTTAACATTAGACCGCTGCTGTCTTTCTCTTCGTCTCTCTCCTCTTCTGATACACTACACTCCACAAATGCACATGCAGTACACACTAATAACACAATCACACATACGGCCCAACACACACACACTTAAACCCTGTCATGTTGACTTAACCGCACTTATATCCTGTCTTTTCCATAGAAGCACTGTCACCAGTGTTGTGTGTCCACATGATTGTTATATTATTGTTAGCATTTCATTATAGTGTCATTACTCTGTTACAACTGTAGTGTTACGTTGTTGTGGTATTGTTACTCTGTAGTTTTCCGCCTCTCTCTCGTTTTTCTGACTGTTGTTACAGTGTTACAACTGTAGTGTTACAGTGTTACAACTGGAGTGTTACATTGTTACAGTATTGTTACTCTGTAGTTTTCCGCCTCGCTCTCGTTTTACTGACTGTTGTTACAGTGTTACAACTGGAGTGTTACATTGTTACAGTATTGTTACTCTGTAGTTTTCCGCCTCTCTCTCGTTTTACTGACTGTTGTTACAGTGTTACAACTGTAGTGTTACAGTGTTACAGTATTGTTACTCTGTAGTTTTCCGCCTATCTCTCGTTTTACTGACTGTTGATACAGTGTTACAACTGTAGTGTTACAGTGTTACGGTATTGTTACTCTGTAGTTTTCCGCCTCGCTCTCGTTTTACTGACTGTTGTTACAGTGTTACAACTGTAGTGTTACAGTGTTACAGTATTGTTACTCTGTAGTTTTCCGCCGCTCTCTCGTTTTACTGACTGTTGGATTGTCGGTGCTCCAGCTATGAAGCACTGCTATTGTGGTTTGGGAGATGCTGCTGAGCCTCTGGCCTAAAAATAACCCTCTGATTTGCTGAGCAAACGGCGGAAACCCAGTCTACCCATCAGCCCCTGGCAGTTTATACTGGGAAGCTCCGAGTTCTCCTCAAGCATTTAACTAAAACCAAATACTGATTTTTCACCCGTGTTTCTACAGGGAAGGTTGACTGAGCAGCAGACTGTTTCAACGCAGCCATGCTTCACATTTAAACAGTTTTACACACCTGGGAGGACGACCACAGTTTTCTCCTGTTGGCCACTGGCCAGCTGTAGTAAAGGCTCTGCAGCAGTGGTTTCGGGGGGATGGAAAAGTGTGATTTTACATATACATTTAACTGAGATCGCATTGTCATAGCAAATATTTACATTTTAGACATGTTGTACTTGGCCAATTACCCCACTCTTCCGAGCCGTCCCGGTCTCTGCTCCACCCCCTCTGCCGATCCGGGGAGGGCTGCAGACTACCACATGTCTCCTCCCATACATGTGGAGTCACCAGCCGCTTCTTTTCACCTGACAGTGAGGAGTTTCACCAGGGGGACGTAGCGCGTGGGAGGATCAAGCTATTCCCCCCAGTTCCTCTCTCCCCCCTCCCCGACCAAGCACCCCTGACCGACCAGAGGAGGCGCTAGTGCAGCGACCAGGACACATACCCACATCCGGCTTCCCACCCGCAGACATGGCCAATTGTGTCTGTAGGGATGCCCGACCAAGCTGGAGGCAACACGGGGATTCGAACCGGCGATCCCCTTGTTGGTATGCAACGGAATAGACCACTACACCACCCGGACGCCCCATTTTAGTCATGTTTTACACAACACTGTAGCTATCAAAAGCTGTCATCTAAATGATGTATTGAGTGACAGCAAAAATCCTATTCAGTATGTGAGCTGGACCAGAGAGCAGTTTCTGAGTCAGCAGAGGTCTTAAATCAAAGAATATGTTTGTCCTGTTGGCTAAACCTTCCATCAGACCTGAACTGGTCCACTTCATACAGGGTTTGTTTCAGCAGGTCTTTGTTTCATCTTTCTCCTCTTTCTCATCACTACACGTGCCCAACGAAGGCAAAACGGCTGAACGGGTTTCTACAGAAAGCTCGAGATGAAGGGACTCGGCGGTTCAGGAGCCTGCAGGGTGTGTCTGA
The DNA here is from genome assembly GCA_022114975.2 of Lampris megalopsis. Lineage (NCBI taxonomy): Eukaryota > Metazoa > Chordata > Actinopteri > Lampriformes > Lampridae > Lampris > Lampris megalopsis. The sequence continues at coordinate 14,991 of JAJHIY020000745.1, read as the reverse complement.
CGTGTGGGATGGAGTATTTGACCCCGGCAGGGGGGAGGTGCTGGATATATTTTTATATCCACCAATGATATCCGCCAGCAGTCGTTCTAATTAATCTTGTATGAGCGCGTGCCCCCTGCGGTTATTTCCACCTGAGTCAGCCGCGCTGTAAGTACAGCAGAGCCGCCCAGGGCCGCCTGCAGAGGACACATCTCCCTCCACCAGCACCCTGCACCCTGCACCCTGTGCAGTAGCCCCACCAACCCCACAGGTGCCAGCAATAACCAATACATTAATAGTGATGACTGACCTCCACTCACTCTCGTCAAATGCATAACAGACGTGTCAGCTTGTCCGCCATGTTGGCCTCTTTTAGAGCGAAAGCATCTTCAGCAACCAAACCGTGGACTGATTGTTGTGAAGGCAAATACAACACGCAGTGTGAATACAGTGCAGATATGTGGCACACTTGGTGCTGAACTTGTGGGAAACGTGTTGCAGTGGCATGAGAACAGATCACGTGTTTCGGCGTACAGCGGCTGTGGAAAGTCTACACGCCCCTGACAGAATGGCACATTTTTGTCATGCAAAAACTGAGACCAAGACAAATCATGTCAGAACTTTATCCACTTTTTTTTTTAAAGATTCTTCCACTCTTTTTTTCTCCCCAATTGTACTTGGCCAATTACCCCACTTCCCCGAGCCGTCCCGGTCTCTGCTCCACCTCCTCTGCTGATCCGGGAGGGCTGCAGACTACCACATGCCTCCTCCCATACATGTGGAGTCACCAGCCGCTTCTTTTCACCTGACAGTGAGGAGTTTCACCAGGGGGACGTAGCACGTGGGAGGATCACGCTATCCCCCCCCCCCGCGAACAGGCGCCCCGACGACCAGAGGAGCCGCTAGTGTAGCGACCAGGACACATACCCACATCCGGCTTCCCACCCGCAGACACGGCCAACTGTGTCTGAAGGGACGCCCGACCAAGCCGGAGGCAACACGGGGATTCGAACCGGGGATCCCCTTGTTGGTAGGCAACGGAACAGACCACCATGCTGCACTGAAAAAAGGGGAGAGGTGGGGTTGTTCAATCTACAAAAATGCATTTCGTATCTATGACGTGATTCTTGTATGTTACGTCTGTGATCATATTTCAGTCATGTAGAATTCTTTAAATTTTGACGGACGTAAAATATAAGTGTCAGTCACGTTAAGGACGAATGAAGAAGTTATGTTTTGTTTGGAAACCCCGCCCCCTTCGAAGTTACCTTACGTCCACAATTATGAGGACGGACGGACGGAAGTGTGGACGGAACTTGATCTGTACAACTTGAAACTCTTCCCCCGTGTGCTGGCAGGTGCAGGTGGGAGTGTGCTGGCAGGTGCAGGTGGGAGTGTGCTGGCAGGTGCGGGTGAGAGTGTGCTGGCAGGTGCGGGTGGAAGTGTGCTGGCAGGTGCGGGTGGGAGTGTGCTGGCAGGTGCGGGTGGAAGTGTGCTGGCAGGTGCGGGTGGGAGTGTGCTGGCAGGTGCGGGTGGGAGTGTGCTGGCAGGTGCGGGTGAGAGTGTGCTGGCAGGTGGAAGTGTGCTGGCAGGTAAGGGTGGAAGTGTGCTGGCAGGTGGAAGTGTGCTGGCAGGTGCGGGTGGGAGTGTGCTGGCAGGTGCGGGTGGAAGTGTCCTGGCAGGTGCAGGTGGGAGTGTGCTGGCAGGTGCGGGTGGAAGTGTGCTGGCAGGTGCGGGTGGGAGTGTGCTGGCAGGTGCGGGTGGAAGTGTGCTGGCAGGTGCGGGTGGGAGTGTGCTGGCAGGTGCGGGTGGAAGTGTGCTGGCAGGTGCAGGTGGGAGTGTGCTGGCAGGTGCGGGTGGGAGTGTGCTGGCAGGTGCGGGTGAGAGTGTGCTGGCAGGTGGAAGTGTGCTGGCAGGTAAGGGTGGAAGTGTGCTGGCAGGTGGAAGTGTGCTGGCAGGTGCGGGTGGGAGTGTGCTGGCAGGTGCGGGTGGGAGTGTCCTGGCAGGTGCGGGTGGAAGTGTGCTGGCAGGTGCGGGTGGAAGTGTGCTGGCAGGTGCGGGTGGAAGTGTGCTGGCAGGTGCGGGTGGAAGTGTGCTGGCAGGTGCGGGTGGGAGTGTGCTGGCAGGTGGAAGTGTGCTGGCAGGTGCGGGTGGAAGTGTGCTGGCAGGTGCGGGTGGAAGTGTGCTGGCAGGTGCGGGTGGAAGTGTGCTGGCAGGTGCGGGTGGAAGTGTGCTGGCAGGTGGAAGTGTGCTGGCAGGTGCGGGTGGAAGTGTGCTGGCAGGTGGAAGTGTGCTGGCAGGTGCGGGTGGAAGTGTGCTGGCAGGTAAGGGTGGAAGTGTGCTGGCAGGTGGAAGTGTGCTGGCAGGTGTGGGTGGAAGTGTGCTGGCAGGTGCGGGTGGAAGTGTGCTGGCAGGTAAGGGTGGAAGTGTGCTGGCAGGTGGAAGTGTGCTGGCAGGTGTGGGTGGAAGTGTGCTGGCAGGTGCGGGTGGGAGTGTGCTGGCGGGTGGAAGTGTGCTGGCGGGTGCAGGTGGAAGTGTGCTGGCGGGTGGAAGTGTGCTGGCGGGTGCGGGTGGAAGTGTGTGGGCATGTGCGGGTGGAAGTGTGCTGGCAGGTGCGGGTGGGAGTGTGCTGGCAGGTGCGGGTGGGAGTGTGCTGGCAGGTGCGGGTGGAAGTGTGTGGGCGGGTGCGGGTGGAAGTGTGCTGGCGGGTGCGGGTGGAAGTGTGCTGGCAGGTGCGGGTGGAAGTGTGCGGGCGGGTGCGGGTGGAAGTGTGCGGGCGGGTGCGGGTGGGAGTTTGCTGGCGGGTGCGGGTGGAAGTGTGTGGACAGGTGCGGGTGGAAGTGTGCTGGCGGGTGCGGGTGGAAGTGTGCGGGCAGGTGCGGGTGGAAGTGTGCTGGCGGGTGCGGGTGGAAGTGTGCGGGCAGGTGCGGGTGGAAGTGTGCTGGCAGGTGCGGGTGGAAGTGTGCTGGCGGGTGCGGGTGGAAGTGTGCGGGCAGGTGCGGGTGGAAGTGTGCTGGCGGGTGCGGGTGGAAGTGTGCTGGCGGGTGCGGGTGGAAGTGTGCTGGCGGGTGCGGGTGGAAGTGTGCTGGCGGGTGCGGGTGAGAGTGTGCTGGCGGGTGCGGGTGGAAGTGTGCGGGCATGTGCGGGTGGAAGTGTGCTGGCGGGTGCGGGTGGAAGTGTGTGGGCAGGTGCGGGTGGAAGTGTGCGGGCAGGTGCGGGTGGAAGTGTGCGGGCAGGTGCGGGTGGAAGTGTGCGGGCAGGTGCGGGTGGAAGAGTGCGGGCAGGTGCGGGTGGAAGTGTGTGGACAGCTGTGTGCGTGTGGTGGACATGTATCCATGGTAAATCCTGCAGGCGTCGCGGAAAATATGCCATCGTCAACAGCACGCGCCAACAAACAGGAAACTGGTATGACACCGGAAGTCAGGGGACTACAGTTATGCCCAGGGACGGTTGGGGGAGGAGTTATGTGCCTGTCGGCTCGTGCAGGGCGCATGAGGGTGAGTGAACGCCAGTATTGTAAATATAGTCGGGTTGCGTTTCATAAAGCGCGTGTCCAGCTGCAGCAGCCACTCGGATTGCAGAGCGCCTGCTTCACCACGCGCCCGAAGCCGCCCGCGCCGGTAAGCCGTCCCGCGTGTCTTGTCTCTCTCCGCCCCGTGCCACCAGGCCTGGGGAAACCCTCGGGGAAACACCGTGTCTGTCCTTGGAAGAGAACCAACATTGTCTTAATATCATGACAGGTAGGACATTTGTGAAAACCCTCTATTTACAATATTGAGGGTTTTTACTTTCCAAACGACTGAACATTAACACCTGGAGGAACACTAACACCTGGATGAACGCTAACATCTGGAGGAACACTAACACCTGGAGGAACACTAACACCTGGAGGAACGCTAACATCTGGAGGAACACTAACACCTGGATGAACACTAACACCTGGATGAACACTAACACCTGGAGGAACTCTAACACCTGGATGAACATTAACACCTGGAGGAACGCTAACACCTGGAGGAACGCTAACACCTGGAGGAACGCTAACACCTGGAGGAACACTAACACCTGGATGAACATTAACACCTGGATGAACACTAACACCTGGAGGAACGCTAACACCTGGAGGAACGCTAACACCTGGATGAACACTAACACCTGGATGAACACTAACACCTGGAGGAACGCTAACACCTGGAGGAACGCTAACACCTGGATGAACACTAACACCTGGAGGAACACTAACACCCGGACGAACACTAACACCTGGAGGAACACTAACACCTGGATGAACATTAACACCTGGAGGAACACTAACACCTGGAGGAACACTAACACCTGGATGAACTCTAACACCTGGAGGAACGCTAACACCTGGAGGAACACTAACACCTGGAGGAATGCTAACACATGGATGAACATTAACACCTGGAGGAACACTAACACCTGGAGGAACACTAACACCTGTATGAACACTAACACCTGGAGGAACACTAACACCTGGATGAACACTAACACCTGAATGAACACTAACACCTGGAGGAACGCTAACACCTGGAGGAACGCTAACACCTGGATGAACACTAACACCTGGAGGAACACTAACACCCGGACGAACACTAACACCTGGAGGAACACTAACACCTGGATGAACATTAACACCTGGAGGAACACTAACACCTGGAGGAACACTAACACCTGGATGAACTCTAACACCTGGAGGAACGCTAACACCTGGAGGAACACTAACACCTGGAGGAATGCTAACACATGGATGAACATTAACACCTGGAGGAACACTAACACCTGGAGGAACACTAACACCTGTATGAACACTAACACCTGGAGGAACACTAACACCTGGAGGAACGCTAACACCTGGAGGAACGCTAACACATGGATGAACGCTAACACCTGGAGGAACGCTAACACCTGGAGGAACGCTAACACCTGGAGGAACATTAACACCCGGATGAACATTAACACCTGGATGAACACTAACACCTGGAGGAACACTAACACCTGGAGGAACGCTAACACCTGGAGGAACGCTAACACCTGTATGAACACTAACACCTGTATGAACACTAACACCTGGAGGAACGCTAACACCTGGAGGAACGCTAACACCTGGCGGAACACTAACATCTGGATGAACACTAACACCTGGATGAACACTAACAGTTTTTGGAAAAAATATTGTTTTATTTATAGCTTCAGTTAAATTGTTTTGAATTATCGTTTAATTAAATCAATACTGCACCACGAGGCGACCTCGCTAACCGCTCGGCTGAAGGGGGTCGACCCCCTGGTGATCGGCCAGCGAGTCTTTTGTAGGTTACACTAATACCGAGCTGCTATCTGAGACCTGTTTTCACTAACACCGAGCTGCTATCTCAGACCTGTTTCCAGGCGGTGGTGGGCTGTCAGGGCCAGCGGGGCCTTCTCTGCTGGCCCTGTCAAATCAACATCATCATTTGTTTCTCATAGTGTAACGTGCATGGATAAGTAGACACGTTGGTCCTTGACTACCGGGTCGGAGCCTTCAGTCGACTGGTTAACGTTGTCACTTGCGGAGCAGGAGACACGGGTTTGCGTCCCGGCTGTGGCGACGGTATCTCGGACTGCCCCCCAAATTCGCTACAAGATGTTAAATTGAAGTGTGCCTGACATGTGTCTGGATTCAACTACTTGTTTCCTCGTGGGGCCGAGCAGGGAGGTCCTGTGTCACGTAAACACGTCACAACTCCCCGGACCAGCACTAGTGGTATTGCTATACTGGATGACTTTGTGAGAGAAGGCTGCCACGTGTCTCTCAGGTGAGGTGGAACTCCAACTCCAGGTTGGTGTGCACATTTTCCTATTGAACTGAAGGCGGTGCCCTGATAATATTGTGGCTGTACTTAACTGAATTTGTTGAAATTGGGCAAGTGATTGGTGTGCTCTACATCAGCTGTGGAAACGTGTTTGTTGTTGTCTGTGAATGTTCTCCTTCATCCAGGTCGTCATGGTTCTCCAAAGGAGTTGAATCAAGTGCAACTGGACTTGGTATATATCCGTGAAGACGTTTCGCCTCTCATCCAAGAGGCTTCCTCAGTTCGGGCCTTTCTGACTAGACCAAGCTAAAACAAGTAGTCTGACTGGCTGGTGATGAGACTCAGACTTTATCCTCTCCGAGAGGATAAAGTCTGAGTCTCATCACCAGCCAGTCAGACTAGCTTCGTCTAGTTAGAAAGGCACAGACTGAGGAAGCCTCTTGGATGAGAGGCGAAACGTGTTTGTTGTTGTTGTTGTTGTTGTGCCATGTGGTGTGTGTGTGTGTGCAGTGTGGTTGCTGAGTGACATAAAGGAAGCTGTGATGGTGACGCATGCTGCAGTAGCTGCTGTAGTGCACAGTGGTGTGCGTCGTGATTGCTGAAGGTCAGCTGTGTTGTTGGTGTTGAGCCAGTACTGCATGTAGTGCGTGATAGTGTATTTTGTATGTGGCCGTGTTTTCTGTATTGTCAGGGTCTTCAGTTTGTTACTGGGGGTCCTGACTGAAACCCTACGGTACGCTACTGTTTCCAGGTAGTGGTTTCTTTCTGAACCCGTGATCCTGGTTTGACAGTAGGTGTAGGCGGTGGAAATGAAAGAAAGCCACTTTATTTTGTCGCTGTACAGGAACAGTGAAAGTGTCGTCTGCATGTCAGCATCCTGTTGTGTAGCAGCAGTGGGCAGCTGCAGCACCCGGGGACCAACTCCACTTCTTCTTTCCACTGCCTTGCTCAGGGGCACAGGCAGGAGTATTAACCCTAACATGCATGTCTTTTTGATGGTGGGAGGGAACCCACACAGATACGGGGAGGACATGCAAACTGCACACAGAAAAGACCTGGGACGGCCTGGGGTTCGAACCCAGGACCTTCTTGCTGTGAGGCAACAGTGCTAGCCCTAGCCACTGGGCCACCGTGCTTTTTTTTTTTTGCTTTTATTTTGGCTTGTTTCTGCCTTTTGTCAGGATCCATTGGGACACCCAGGTCCACATCCCAGACTGAACCAGGTGAATCCAGGTGAAAGTCCTGGTCTGACCGATTCCAGTCAGAGAAGAGAGATGGGTACTCAGAACAGACGGAGAGAATTATTAAGCATTCAGAAGAGAGCTTTCAGCTTTGGCACGTGCTCCTAATAGTTTGTGAGGACTTAATTAAACATCAGCGTTCCTCTCATGTATTGATATTCCTCAGGTAGCAACACTTTCATTCCCCGTCCACAGCGTCTCCATGCAGGGATATGAACACCAGCCCCCTGCCACCATCACCTGAACTAAACGGGTAGACAGAGTGAATGAATGAATGAATGAACGAACGAACTCAGTGTTAGATTAAAAGACAAGACATGGCGGTAGTTTGGACTGGAAAAGGTTCAAGTTAAAAATAAAATGGGGGGAAAAAAAAGAATCCCACTGTCTTGTTATGGGAAACGTCTAGCTGGGCTCATTTCACACCGTCGGGCTCCTGGAAGAACTGAATGACGGCTTTGTTTGGGCAGCCTGACGTGGAACTTCAACACAGGGATTTCTGATGAGTGACGGAAAGAGAAAAATAAGAATTTGAGCCACTGTAGTAAAAACCCTGAGGGCTTATAGGAGGGACCACAAAAAAAGAGAAGACAGAAGACCCTCCTCATCCATAATTGTTCCTTAATTTGAATTCTCCAGGCTTGGTGCAGCTGCTCGCCTGCTGAGCGAGTCCTGATGAAGGTCATTTAGACCGCAGGCTTCATCATGAACATGAAAAATGTACAGATGTGGCGGGGGGGGGGGGGCGAGATGCTTTTGTTGACTAGGACCAGGACTAGATAAGCCAGGTTCTAAGACTGCCAGCAGTGGAGCAGATAGCAGAGCTGATGTTGGATACGCAAGAGCAAACTAAACAGCGTTAAATCACAACTACTGTTTGGTTTGCATAGTAGTAGTAGTGGTAGTAGTAGTGGTAGTGGTAGTAGTGGTAGTGGTAGTAGTGGTAGTGGTAGTAGTGGTAGTGGTAGTAGTGGTAGTGGTAGTAGTGTTTGGTTTGCATTGTTAGATAAACTCTCCACTTGAGACTCATCTGTATAATGGGTCATCCTATGCAGCTGTTCCAACATATCTTATTATAGAACATATCATAAGCTCATAAATCCTTAATTAGCGCTGGAGCTGAAATGATACTGCAGCCAGTGTGGGACTGGCACACTGAGCCTCTAGATTCGGCCTGCTGGGAAAAGCCTTTTGATCCGGCTCTCTTCTCGCTGGCGTTGATATCAGCACCAAGGTCAGATGTGCTGTTCCCCCTCATCTGGAATCCACCCTGAGATGCTGAACCCCCCGGACTCTCCTTCATGCTAGTTACTAAACGTAAATGACGCGCTGCGGGGTTAGAGAATTGTTTGTGGCCTCTTTGCTTTTTCAGCCGCTGCTAACTTGGATGTCCTGTAAGGTGGGAAGTGACTCTGAACCTCTGGGAGGTTTTGCTCGGGCATCTTTGACAACATAAGAACTGCTCAGAGCTTCCACTTGGAGGCCATTTAGACTGAATAACCGAGGCGATGAGAAGGAGGTGATGGTTATGATCAGTCGTCAGGTCAGATTTCATTAGTCAGACTGGCTGGTCTTTGCTCACTGTGTCTTCCTTCATAAGAGAGGTGGAGTTAAGAAACAGGAAGATTTCCAGCTGCGGTCATGTGACACGTCAGTCCATCCCCTCTCGGGACTTCTCTACCCGCTGAATCCAGTGCGGGGTCATCACGGTTGGAGGCATGGTCCAAAGTTAACCTTTTGGCTTACCTGCCAATGTGGCTGGTAGATGGAAAAAATTACTACTGGCCTGACAGATTTTTTTTACCAGCCAAAAAAATTAATTTATTTTTACTCTTGCAGTTTGCTGTTGTTACTATTCATCGCGTCGCCTTGGTGTCATGTGCGATTCTCAATCAATATTATAGCAGTGTGCAGTAACAGTAGTAGTACCACTAACTGTACTGTAGCGACCCCGGGTCTCCCGCACCACGGGCGACTACGTTAGCCAGTCAACTGCAGTGTCCGACCCCGTAACCAAAGGGCTCGCGAGTCTAGTCATTCGTGATCGTTACAGTATGTGGAAATATTAATTTAACCGTTCCAGCAGTAAAGTGTAACACATTTGAATGAATAAATTCAGTGGTATTGGTCTTTAAATGAAAGAAGATCATTTATTAAGGAGTTTGAGAATACAGCAATAAGAGAGGAATTAACATCGCCTTGTTTCAGCTTGTTCCCTGTTTCTCAGGGACAGCGGGTTTTATGGTGTCCATCGGTACCCTGACAGGGCACAGCACCCACGGTCGTCGGTGTTAACCCTGGCCTTGACCAATCCAGTATGGGCTTGTCAGTCCACATACCCATTTGGCCAAATTTTACATCGGATTTCTCCCCAATTGTACCAATCCAATTACCCCACCCTTCCGAGCCATCTCGGTCTCTGCCCCACCCCCTCTGCTGGTCCGGGGAGGGCTGCAGACTACCACATGCCTCCTCCCATACATGTGGAGTCACCAGCCACTTCTTTTCACCTGACAGTGAGGTGTTTCACCAGGGGGACGTAGCACGTGGGAGGATCACGCTATTCCCCCCAGTCCCCCCCCCTCCCCCAAACAGGCGCCCCGACCGACCAGAGGAGGCGCTAGTGCAGCGACCAGGACACACACCCACATCCGGCTTCCCACCCGCAGACACGGCCAATTGTGTCTGTAGGGACGCCCGACCAAGCCGGAGGTAACACGGGGATTCGAACCAGGATCCCCATGTTGGTAGGCGACGGAATAGACCCCCACGCTACCCGGATGCCCCTGTGGGATGCCCTTTCTGACACAACCACTAACCCTCTGGACGGGGGCACAGGTAAAGCAGTGGATGCCATCCCAGTTCATGGACTTGCACCCATGCCTGTCGCTAGAATAGAGGAATTAACAATAACAAGTAAAAGTCGATGACAGTAATAAGTCCAGAGTGATAGTTCCTATTAATGTGTTTTTTATTCTGTAGAAGCAATTCCAGTCTTCTTCTGACAGTTCTGTCAGAGCGGTTTTGCACCTGTGTCGGCGGAGGAGACGAGGAGGCAGCCTTTGCTTTGGCCGTGGCAGCAGTGGTCTCTCTGGCCTGCAGTTTGCCTTTCTTGTTCTTTCCTTGGGGCTCCACTTCCGCCCTAAATCTCCACGTAGCCTGGCTTCTTTCAACTGCCCGGATGTCAACAAGTAGCTCGTGGCGCCCGGGTAGCGTAGCGGTCTATTTCGTTGCCTACCAACACGGGGGTCGGCGGTTCGAATCCCCGTGTTACCTCCGGCTCGGTTGGGCATCCCTACAAACACAATTGGCCGCGTCTGCGGGTGGGATGTCGAATGTGGGTATGTGTCCTGGTCGCTGCACTAGCGCCTCCTCTGCTCGGTCGGGGCGCCCCCCGGATCGGCAGAGGGGGTGGAGCAGCGACCAGGAAGGCTCAAAAGAGCGGGGTAATTGGCCCGATTCCATTGGGAGAAAAGGGGGGAAACTGAAAAAGGAAAAAAAAGACAGCAAGTAGCTACCTCAAATACTGGAACAGAGGATCACGCGGTGACGTACACGACACGCACGGCACGGCAGACGTAGCAGAATGAAGCGACGCCAAACCAGCAGCGCGTTTTCTACCGGCCTGAGAGGCGGGGGGAGGGGGGGTCTGATTTTGGACCCTGGTTGGTTGGTTGGAGGCTGTCCCAGCAGCGAGATGTCCTGTCTCAGCCAGTATAAGAAAGGTATGTTTCATAACTTTACACCGAGGAATTACAAAAATATCCATCATTACAGTGTCAACAACGGTGAACAGTTAATGAATGCTGTAAGCAGTCTGTGCTGATCAATACAACTCATTCTAGTTTCGTTGTTTTAAGCAGCCGTAATAGATCCCTGTTCATTTAGCAGCTCTGTTGACTTTAGTTTATGACATAACTGTCATTAGCACTAATTCGAGTTTGAGAGTCTGTGGAGCAACATGGCCATCTGAATGAACGTTATGAGATAGAAATGTGAAAAACTAATAAAGCTGTAAGTTTTAATTCTCCTGGCCAAAGCTGTTGAAACTAGGTAACTAACTGCTTTTGTGGATTTACTTGCATCACACTCATGGCTTTGCATGATTTAACTTAAGAGTACCAGAGCAGGAAACGACAAAACACAGGTCCATCACAGAACACACACACACACACACACACACACACACACACACACACACACACACACCCCTAGGGAGCTTTCGAGTGTCCAGTGTAGCTTATAGGTGTGTGTTTGGCGTGTGGAGGAAAACAGAGGAACACAGGGAGAACATGTGAACCCTCAGACTGTGAAGTCAGAAACCAGGAGAACACAGGGAGAACATGTGAACCCTCAGACTGTGAAGTCAGAAACCAGGGGAACACAGGGAGAACATGTGAACCCTCAGACTGTGAAGTCAGAAACCAGGAGAACACAGGGAGAACATGTGAACCCTCAGACTGTGAAGTCAGAAACCAGGAGAACACAGGGAGAACATGTGAACCCTCAGACTGTGAAGTCAGAAACCAGGAGAACACAGGGAGAACATGTGAACCCTCAGTCTATTAAGTCAGAAACCAGGAGAACACAGGGAGAACATGTGAACCCTCAGACTGTGAAGTCAGAAACCAGGAGAACACAGGGAGAACATGTGAACCCTCAGACTGTGAAGTCAGAAACCAGGAGAACACAGGGAGAACATGTGAACCCTCAGACTGTGAAGTCAGAAACCAGGTGAACACAGGGAGAACATGTGAACCCTCAGACTGTGAAGTCAGAAACCAGGGGAACACGGGGAGAACATGTGAACCCTCAGACTGTGAAGTCAGAAACCAGGAGAACACAGGGAGAACATGTGAACCCTCAAACTGTGAAGTCAGAAACCAGGAGAACACAGGGAGAACATAACATGTGAACCTTCAGACTGTGAAGTCAGAAACCAGGAGAACACAGGGAGAACATTTGTACCCTCAGACTGTGAAGTCAAAGCAGGAGAATATGTGAAACCTAAGACTAGACAGCTGACCCCAAGTATTTAAACTCATCCACCTTCTTCACCTCTACTCCTTGCATCCTCACCATTCCACTGTCCTCTCTCTCATTCACACATAGGTATTCCGTGTTGCTCCTACTGACTTTCATTCCTCTTCTCTCCAGTGCATACCTCCACCTCTCCAGGCTCTCCTCCACCTGCACCCTACTCTCACTACAGATCACAGTGTCATCCGCGAACATCATAGTCCACGGAGACTCCTGCCTGATCTTGTCCGTCAACCTGTCCATCACCACTGCAAACAAGAAAGGGCTCAGAGCCGATCCTTGATGTAATCCCACCTCCACCCGACTTCCTTGGGAGTGGAAGGAGGGAGGTGGAGAAGCTGAACTCCACATGAACTCCACCGGCAAAATCCCTGTGTTGTTTTCCAAGTCTGCCAACACCACAGGTTTGAAATAATAATAATTTTTAAAAAAAAGAATTCGGGATGCTGTGGAGTTTGTTCCTGTGATGATTTGGTTACAGGACAGTCAGTCTAATTCACTAAACCTCCACAAAACAGTACCAAGAAATGAAAACAAGCCAGTTTAACATGAGAGATTATGAAAGCTTCTCAGAGGGTTCATGCTCACGTCCTAAAAATCAATCCATGGTTTATTTGAGTCAGAGTTCATATTCACCTCAGCATCAGTCGGTATCTCCGCGTCCACACGTGTGAAGGAGCCCAGCTTGTAGACTGTGGGAGGACAGTCTTGTTTGTGTGTTTATCAGAAAATCAACACGAGACTGTCGTGTCCTCTTAACAAGACCAGAATCACAACAGTTCACTACAGCCCTGGCCCATCAGAGGATTCAGTCATGTCACAGGACATCATGAGACAGGAAATCGTGTCACAGGATGTCATGCGACAGGAAATCATGTCACAGGATGTCATGAGACAGGAAATCGTGTCACAGGAAGTCATGAGACAGGAAATCATGTCACAGGACGTCATGAGACAGGAAATCGTGTCACAGGAAGTCATGAGACAGGAAATCATGTCACAGGACGTCATGAGACAGGAAATCGTGTCACAGGACGTCATGCGACAGGAAATCGTGTCACAGGAAGTCATGAGACAGGAAATCGTGTCACAGGACGTCATGAGACAGGAAATCGTGTCACAGGAAGTCATGAGACAGGAAATCGTGTCACAGGAAGTCATGAGACAGGAAATCATGTCACACGACGTCATGAGACAGGAAATCGTGTCACAGGAAGTCATGAGACAGGAAATCGTGTCACAGGACGTCATGAGACAGGAAATCGTGTCACAGGAAGTCATGAGACAGGAAATCGTGTCACAGGACGTCATGCGACAGGAAATCGTGTCACAGGACGTCATGAGACAGGAAATCGTGTCACAGGACGTCATGCGACAGGAAATCGTGTCACAGGAAGTCATGAGACAGGAAATCGTGTCACAGGACGTCATGAGACAGGAAATCGTGTCACAGGAAGTCATGAGACAGGAAATCGTGTCACAGGAAGTCATGAGACAGGAAATCATGTCACACGACGTCATGAGACAGGAAATCGTGTCACAGGACGTCATGAGACAGGAAATCATGTCACAGGACGTCATGAGACAGGAAATCGTGTCACATGACGTCATGCGACAGGAAATCGTGTCACAGGACGTCATGAGACAGGAAATCGTGTCACATGACGTCATGAGACAGGAAATCATGCCACAGGACGTCATGAGACAGCAGACGTCACCGTGACGGCTGTGTGTTCAGCTCACCAGCAGTGTTCACACTTGGTTTTTAACAGGCGGCTGATTAGAGACGGGACAGTCAAGTACACACAACATCGCCTTCACGTAACAAATGACTGTCACTTTCAACCACTTCCTAACCACACAATGCCAGACGTGTGTGTGTGTGTTTGAGGTAATTCTCTGTTTAGTCTTAAGTTTTACTTTCATTTAGCAGACGCTTTTATCCACAGCGAAGTAATACAACACAAGCAAGGCTCTAGCCAGGAGACAACAACACAAGTTAGATACCAGGCTCCCGTCCGACACGACACAGTAGGCGTCAACAGGCAGCGCACAAAGGCAGTGCATAGGGTGCATACAAGCCCCTTTCCTCTGTTGTGTGTTTATTCCCCCCAGTCCCAGCTGCCCCCCGAATTCGCCACAATACCACCAGGTGTGGAGGTGTTAGTGAAAGACCTGGGTCTTTAGCTTCTCCTTAAAGATGGAGAGGGACTCAGCGGCTCGAATGGAGTTTGGCAACCCATTCCACCACCGGGGTACTTATTAATGTAGTACTATGTGTTGGTCCTTATTCATGTAGTACTATGTGTTGGTACTTATTAATGTAGTACTATGTGTTGGTCCTTATTAATGTAGTACTATGTGTTGGTCCTTATTCATGTAGTACTATGTGTTGGTCCTTATTAATGTAGTACTATGTGTTGGTACTTATTAATGTAGTACTATGTGTTGGTCCTTATTAATGTAGTACTATGTTGGTCCTTATTAATGTAGTACTGTGTTGGTACTTATTCATGTAGTCCTATGTGTTGGTACTTATAGATGTAGTCCTATGTGTTGGTACTTATTCATGTAGTACTATGTGTTGGTACTTATTCATGTAGTACTATGTGTTGGTACTTATTGATGTAGTCCTATGTGTTGGTACTTAGTGATGTAGTACTATGTGTTGGTACTTAGTGATGTAGTACTATGTGTTGGTACTTAGTGGTGTAGTACTATGTGTTGGTACTTAGTGATGTAGTACTATGTGTTGGTACTTATTGATGTAGTACTATGTGTTGGTACTTAGTGATGTAGTACTATGTGTTGGTACTTAGTGGTGTAGTACTATGTGTTAGTACTTAGTGATGTAGTACTATGTGCTGGTGAAGGTCTTCTACCAGCTTGTTGTGTCATATCAACATCGTCGTGTCGTG